>JAHWFP010097486.1:0-34724 GCA_023313725.1 Lithobius niger | reverse complement strand
CTTGTTACAGGAAAATATTCGTCTACCCATGCAATAGTTGTATCCAAAATGCATTGCCCTTTTTAATGAAGTCATTATAGACCATGGTGAGGTAGTCTTTTATGAATATTTTGTATTACAAATTCGCCTTTTTCAGCGGCTGTGGTTTCAAGTTTTTCAAGTTGTTGGGCATCTCTACAATCAATAGCTATTCCTCCATCCCGCAATTTAACCACCTGTCTGACAACTCCATCCATTTCTTCAACAGCTTCCAACTAGCTTCTGCTTCGGAGCCATAGCATCAGCATGTATGGTAGGATCAGCTGCAATACTTCGCAAAATAGATGTATGTTTAGTTATCGCAGGAACTGCTTTGATGTTCTGAAACACACTGGCATAAGTAGTTCCACCATCAAGGAGTGGAAGTTCTCAGGAAGGCAATCCTGTTCCTTGCCGTTTTTGAATCTTTGACCGCTCAGATTTTGACTAAGTCAATTGCTACCTGGATCTTCAAAAGTAGACCTGAGAAAATAATTTGAACAACTACGAAGTCTTGGGGCTTCATTACGAGCTGCATCAACACTGATGGAAGAAGAGTGAACCTGATTCTGTTTATATCCGAGGGAACAAATAGTGCCACTTCTTTGTCTTTCAGCAACCATTTGTAAGGTCAGATAAAAGTGTTGCATTCTGTCAAAACCAAAGGCCCCATCTCTGCCTTGTGCTAACTTATTTCAAGATTCCTCATGACAGTAACTAACCACAGAAAGGTGTGTAACATAAAATCAAGAAAACATAATGCTTGAGTCTTCTGATCCTTGTTGAGCACAATCTTTCCATTTGTTTCTTTAGAAACTTATTTTCTTACATTTTCTATCGTTTTTTTTTGAGATAACAGAATTGTTCCATCATCTAAATCGGTGGACTCTAAAAGCCTGTCAATGTCTGTTAATGAAACAGCCACAGATGGATGAGAAGCATTGGGTTGGTCCTGTGATTGACAACCTGTTCCGAAAGAATTTGTCCTAGTTCTCTTTCTTGGGTGGTCTTCATTGCCTTCATTGCATAGCTCATTCGATGGAAGATCATCGTGATCCATAAAATTAATATTTAGAATATTAGAATAGGGAGCAAATGCAGTTGTATGATTACTACCTGTAGGGCCAAGAGGCTTAAGTCTTTTACAAGCACCAGTGGAGACATACAAGCCACTACGCCATGTGTAGAAGAGGCAATGGATGTAAGTTCACTTTAAATTCCGATAGTTCCGAGTGGTAAGATGGCGACAACATGGGGAATAATTTGTTTGTTGGCATCCACCACCAAGGTAGCGGGCAAGGAGAGTGCAGCGTTAAGCTGCACAACACTCGAATTCAGCAGAGAGGGTGAATCGGGGGCAAAGAAACGTCGGTCCAGAAGGCACGGAACAGGAGGGCCAGAAGAGCTCAACACATCTTCAGCAGCCGACAACGCAGCTGGGGACAGGACAGAGCTAGGGATTAACGGTGCACCAAGATCACCAGTTCTCGCAGGAGAAGGGGTACGTTAGATCAAAGAGGGGCGAGTTTCGACAATCTGTTGCTCCACATTCAAAAGCTCAGCAGAGCCCAACCCAACTGAGGATTTAGGGATACGAGTAGAGGCTCACAGATACTGCTCTTGCAACCACTTTTTCGATTCCATCACTACCAACTCATGATCCAGTTTCTTACACTCATCAAACGAGGAGAATTTTGCGTCATAGATTTTTTTTCAGCACTCAGGGCAACCTTTGAGTCAAATTCAGGAACAAGGGCTACCCAGTGCTAACACGGCAGATTGTGCACTCATGGCAAAAGTGAAAGGAGCAGTGCCACACAGTTGCCAAGGATACCTCTACGATCACCTGAATGTGGTTAACACAATCCCCAACAAAAACACGAAGAAAATGTTTTGCACAAAACCACTGCAAGGGGGCAGTTTCGTCGAGGCCAAAAAGTAGCAAAACCCAACAAAAAATGGACAAACGGTAGAGTCAAAACCCTTGAGGGTAAACGGTAACAGGTGTGCAGAGGTACCTCTCTGGCTAGGAACACAGAAAATTTTTTTTATAAACAGGTCTTCTCCTCCAGTTTGTACCGGGAATTTCAAAAAAATGTATACGATAATGAAAAAGGCCCTAGTACCACTAATAGTAATCAAAAGTCAACTTTTTCATGTGTCCAAAAATTGATAAAATGATCCAAAAATCCCAAAGTGTAGGGGGAAGGGGTCAAGGGGTCCTAAGGAACAACCCCAGTTCAACACGCAAAAAAAGAAAAAGCGGCTCCAGCTAGTCTTGAACACACAGTTAGAACTCACAATACAGCCCAACAGCAGCCAAAATGGCTGCCCCCCAGCAACAAACCCAAACAGGCTACAGCTACAAAATAAAAACACTCATCACCAGTTCAGATTGGCACACAGTTTCCAAAATGGTCCCAAAAGGACCTTGGAGTCCTTATTAGCAAACTCATCGAAGATGTCAGTTTTGTGAAGCATAGAACCATAAGAAAGGAGAGATAGTTCAGGAGCACAAAATACAACAATTCAAACAGGCCAAGGGACTGATAAGAATACCCGGTAGATTGGGATAGATGGGAATCTCGTTAATCCATTCATGTGCATCACTAATTAGATGACGAGGCATTTAGCTAACTTAGGAGAGTCATAGTTACTCCCGCCATTTGCCCGCACTGGGTTGAATTTCTTCACTTTGACATTCAAAGTGCTGGGCAGAAATCACATTGCATCAATACCGACCTATGACCATCGCAATGCTTGCTTTTAATTAGACACGTATCCCCCGGTCCGTGCCAGTTCTGAGTTGACTGCAGGGCACCGGAGGTGCACGAGTTGTGAGGTCGCCCACACGAAAACCCCCACCGTGCAGCAGAGGCATTCCATGGAAATGCCCCGGCGCTGGTCAGGGCACGTCGTCCAGCACACGCGCATCGACAACCAATGACACCTGGTTAAGAACACCGCAGCTGCACATATGCACAAGCCCCGGGACCCACCCAGTTCTGGTGCGGTGCATACCCACTTCGGACCACAGCCTGACCGGCCGAGTCCTCAGAGCCAATCCTTGTCCTGAAGTTACGGATCTGGTTTGCTGAATTCCCTTACCTACAATTGTGTTATCAACAAGAGGCTGTTCACCTTGGAGACCTGCTGCAGATATGGGTAAGGCCAGGTGCAAAAATCAAGTTCACTTCCTCGGATTTTAAATAGCGGAGTTCTCAAGACACTCTAATTGCCGCTGTGCTAAACGGCTACAACGTCCATCTGTCCAGTTGAGACGATTCCAGGGAGTCCATTACTTACAAAGAAAAGACAACTCTTCCCGGGACTCCCACCCACGTCTCAGAGTTCGTTTGCATTGCCGAAAGATCGATATCCGCATCCGGGTTCAGTAGTAATAAGCCGATTCCCTTTCAGTCTTTCGGGCATGGACTATCATTTTGGCACACACTTCCCTATTCGGAATGGGTTTTCCCTATTCCTTAGGGCCGATTGACCCATGTTCAACTGCTGTTTGCATGGAACCCTTCTCCACTTCAGTCCTCAACATTCTCACTCGAGTATATTTTGATAATACCACCTAGTTCTTTGCCAGTAGCGGCTCCGGGTGGTCCTACACCCTACACCTTCAATGCACGCTGCTGCGACTCTCCTGATCGCTGGGGCTTCTCCATGCTGCCAAAAAAGAGCTGCGGCTTTGTGCCAGGGGCTCGGTAAGGGCTCAATGCTGAAGCGCCATCCATTATCAGGTCTAGTTGTGTCGGCAGGTGAGTTGTTACACACTCCTTAGTGGATTATAACTTCCATGGCCACTATCCTGCCGTTAATAGCAATCAACACCTTTCATGGGGTATGATGAGTGCCCGCATCGGGAATGGTAGCCCAGAATTTGGTTTATCCCACAGTGCCAGTTCTGCTTACCTAAAGTGGCCCACTGGCCACTCGCTTCCAAAATCCGGGCTTCAGTTGAGCAAGCTGGATTTCTCACCCATTGAAAGTATGAGAATAGGTTGAGGTTGTTTCTGCCCCAATGCCTCTAATCAATCGATTTACCGGATGACACTGCATTACATCCGAGTGCCAGCTATCCTAAGGGAAACTTTAGACAGAACCAACGACTAGATGGTTCGATTAGTTTTTCGCCCCTATTCCCAGGTCTGACGATCAATTTGAACATCACAATAGCTAAGGACCTCAACCAGAGTTTCCTCTGGCTTCGACTGCCCGGGCAAAGCTCACCATCTTTCACGTCCCAACGTGCATGCGCTTGGTCCGCCTTAGCAGTGTTGTGGTCGAGACAGGACGGCAGTGTGCTGTCAGGCTCGGCTGAACCCCATCACGAATGGCTCCCGCCTTGGTCGACAATAGAACAACCTTCACTTTCATTGCACCGTGGGTTTCATCCAAGACATTCCGTTCGACTCGTTCACACGTTAGATTCCTTGGTCTGTGTTTCAAAATGGGTCGGGTGGGTGCTACTCGCCACAGACCACAAGTGCCACTGCGGGAGCTCAGTCCAGCAAACGGCAGGTCTTGAATGACCTTCAGCAACCGGGAGCCCTGCCTGCCGAACTGGCAACCGCATGCCTTTAATGAAGGCGGGAGCGGGCACGGGTCTCAAATGCATCCTTGGTCGGGCGGAGGAGCTGGGTCAAGGTGGGTTATAACTCCGACCGGAACCGGTCCTGCCATCTGGGGAAGTAACAGGTAGCTTAGCAGCAATGGATACTTGCCGTGCTTTGCCGTGTGGCCTCCGATTGTTTCTCATAACTGCGCTATCTTTGCACATCTGAACACCAAATATAGGTGTCCGCCAAAGCAAATAACCTTCTCAAGTCTCCGACATGAGCAGGCCCTTATTAGGAACTACTAAGCCACAAGTCCGTGTTACTAATTCTGTGTGCGCACTCCAAATCAACAAAATGCAGTTTCGAGTCAGACAGAAAACCAGAAAGGTGCACAGAAGGAATCAGACACTGTGGGTCATGGGTGGACCCCTCTCACCGTACAGCAGCAAATCTCACCCAGATAACAGGGCGGCATACACATTCCCTAGAGATCCTTGCTAGCCTTAATGATTCCAGCCGAGAGCTTCCCTTCACTCCTCGAGTAAGAAACAGCCTCTCCGAAAGGGCCTGGTGAGGACCCCTGAAACTTTCCGACCACTGTGGTGGGAGGGAGTGTGGCTATTTGGATTGTAGTCTGAAGGTTGAACGGATGCTGAATTTAGCTTTGTGGGACCTCGACCACACAGTGGTTCGTCCCTACCATCTGATCTGATCCATGGGATGATGTGCACTCAGTGCTCAGGGACGGTCTGGCATACAATGGCAAGACACACTTCGGTGAAGCACAGTGTAGAGAGAGAATCCCATTCAGCTTAACGCACTGGGCCCATTGCCCATCACAAGACTTTTCATACGGACAAGTCACGTCAGGAAGACCACAGATAGGCAGCACGTCTCTTTGAATTTAGGTTGGGCATGCTACAGCTTGGTTGAGTCTATCGCCTTTCAGTTTATTGTTCAGCTTCAATTTCTCGACAGTCAACTACTCTACGCGGTAGTTCGGCTGGGTTCAAAGTCCAGTCGCACTAGACATCCATCACAGCCATCACTAGGGCAACCACTCAGGTCATGCTTGGTACCCTAGCTATCCACGACAGTCACCACAAGGGCAGTCGGTCAGGCAACACTAGGTGTCCCAGGTATCTGTTGTAGTAACTGCAAGGGCAGCCGGTCAGGCCACGCTAGATGGCCCAGGTATTCATCACAACCGCTGCAAGGGCAGCCATTCAGGCCACGTTAGGTCTCCTAGGTATCCATTACAGTCACCAAATGGGAAGCTGGTCAGGGCATGTTAGGCATCTGGCCAGTGTTCCCTGCCATTCTAAAGCTGCGCATCTGCGACACCGAGCCAAAACTCGAGCATCAACCGTTCTACGGTAGTCCCGGACTGCAAGCCAGTATGGACATCAGGCTGCTGGTTCCAACTCTCAATGCTATCCGTAAGCCTGACGCTCTATATAAGCCTCACTAAATCGGATTGGAGACTGTCAGTTAGTACAGACCATTGCTGCCTAGGGCCGCAACGTGCGTTAGAAATGTTGATTGTCAATGTGTTCTGCAAGTCACATTACTTCTCCCAGATGGCTGCATTCTTCATTGACCCACTAGCCGAGTGATCTACTGTACGGAGTTGTATTTTTGCTTGCTCTCACAGAAACCTATCGAGATTTGAGAATGCTGCCCCATTAAGGCATCCATTTTGCTTTTTTCCCCCACTGGAACGGAAATTTTGTGACTAGGCCAAAGGAAGAGAAAATAAAGCTCTCTGGGATTCAATGCCCAACACCGTGCACCTAGCAACGAAAAACTTGATGCATGGCGCCGGCTAGACATTAAAACCCCCATCCATTGACAGAGGAGTACTACAACCTCCAAGGTAAGACAATGCTAGCCACATGCTGTTAGATAATAGGCATCACTGGGGCCAGACAGCGAGAGGCAGGTACACAGAATATTGCTGCTATGCACGCTCGACACACACCATCTTTTCCTAGTGGGTTGTTACACCACATCGTCGTTTAGACTCTGCTGCTTAAGGGTACTACTTTGCCATGTACGTTTCCAAGAGTACTAGCCGTTAGGCATTGCCAAGATCCGATTTGGGACAGTTGGTTGGCATAGAGCATTGCCTAACCACCTGGAAACGACAGCGATATGTCACTCACCACTTACCTTCACCACTAGCCATGTGTGCCCAACCATGCAAACAAGATGTAAACAAAGACCAACGATGATAGCCGGCTTTATGTACCCCAGCCGAAAAAGTAAACACACTCAACCATCGTAGTAACAAACCTGTCCTTTGTGCCCCCGAACCATCCAAAGAAGATGTAGAGCACTCAGACTGCAGAAAGGAATTCAAGCAACCATACTATTTCGTTTCTGCTACAAAGGCTACCAAAGATGCTAGCCACTTACCCCAAGAGGCAATAGGGATTGCCAGCATCGAAAGCTGCACTCGAAAGGATATTGAGTCGGGTTTTATTCAACGTACTTGCAAGCCAAAAGGCGAGTACACACTGCTCACCACCAGAGTATTGCCACTAGACCAACAGCACAGCTAGTTTAAGACAGATTATCTGCAAAAGCCCGAAGGTGAGACCACACTGCCCACCACCAGCATCTTGCCACTAGACCAACAGCTCAACCAG
Organism: Lithobius niger; assembly: GCA_023313725.1. Taxonomy (NCBI): domain Eukaryota; kingdom Metazoa; phylum Arthropoda; class Chilopoda; order Lithobiomorpha; family Lithobiidae; genus Lithobius; species Lithobius niger. The sequence goes on along the minus strand of JAHWFP010097486.1, from coordinate 27,484 downwards.
ATTAGAATGGCATATCTTTACGACCCTAAAGTAAGGACCGACTGCACATCAACAAGCAGACACGATAAGAACAGCGTGCCTGAAAAAGCTCGAAGACGAGGACCCACTGAGCTCTTCTTCGTTTGAGCTCTTGTTCTTGTTGACAGTAACACTTGTTCGTGGTAATATGATACTAGTTCTTGTTGATTCCAACACTCGTGCTCAATGACACCAACACTTTTTCCTGTTAACACCAACACTTGTTTGTGTCAACACCAACGCAAATTCTTGTTGAGACAACACATTTCCCTATCTAATCCAGCTTACGTATGTACCTTCCCTCCTTCAAAGGCTTGGTTTTGTCAATAGTCAGAAATCCATAGGGGTCGGAATTCCAACACTCCCCGCACGTTTCTCTAAACTCGTTGAAAAACTCAAGTCGCACCCTACGTGGTTGTTGTAAACTTGTTTGAGGTTGGTATCGTTTTGCCTGAACAGTATCAGGATATTGTCTCGTATCACATGCCTAGGTATTCTGATGTAGGTTTGACACAAGTAAAACATGCCCATGTTAGCGTGACTTCCGTAGGCAAAATATCTCTAAGATCCTTTCCTGCTTTTCTATCATGCAGTCGTCAAATAAAAACACGATCTTGTTACCATTCAACAGTTGTTGAGGAATACAATCTGTTCCAAGCTCGAGCAGAATGCGGTTACTTTGGGACAGGTCTCCTCTAAGGCCTTCCTCAACCATTCATACTTGCTTTAAAACAGGGTCTTGGAACATACCAAGAGTCTGTCGTAGTCTACCCAAATATCATTGCAGATGAGATTAAAAGTCATATTTACCTTGCCGCAGCCGTCTGGACTGCAAATGATGCACGTAAGTTGTTTCTCATCGAGTTGTAGTTGTTAGTTTCATCGTACACTCGAAAAGGACTGTTATGCTTTATATACCAAAAAAATTGTATACGTAAAAGCTAAATTATATCAATCATGTACTGCATGAAGTGTTTGCTAGTTACTGGTACTTCAGACCCAGTTATCGTCACAACATCGAAAAAACGCTCTCTGTTGAAGGAAAAATGTGATCTAAAGTTCCTACATAGGGTTCGGGTCTGTTAAACATGATGATCAATAAACTACCAGTCGAACTACACACCCTGATCTACAATTTTTGTGGTTCCGGTGTGAAACAGAATGAGAGACTGGCTAGAGGAGACATGGGGATCAATACATTGGGCGAAGCATGCAAAAAACACGTCATAGCTTACGCTGCAAGTGATGATTTAGCCGACATACACAGGGCTAATGAGGAGTTGGTTTTGGCAGCCAAAACTCATCTTCTCCCTTACCAGAGTGGGGTTAGAGAGACGCTGCTGCTGCCATGAAGGTTAACATCAAATTGGGGATAGGTCAATAAAAAAATGTTAGTTTTCATAAATGGTAAATAATAAATATCTAGTCTAAATAGAAATGCTAGCCAAAGAACTCCACAAACCAGCTCGGAGACAGTACCCTAGGCCTAAGACTAAAGCCACCTTTGTCGACGGCCTGTAGCAGATAGTTTTGGTCGAGATGATCCCGTGTTCCCGAGTCAATAATGGGTACTAGTACCTGCTCACCCAGAAAGACGAGTACAGCAAGTTTGCTGGTGCAGAACCGATTAAATCGAAGTCTGCCCATGACGTTACCGAAGTTTTTCAGAGAGTCCTGATCTCGGCCAAGCCTCGGCTACTGCAATCCGATGAAGGTGCGGAATTTTCAACTCGACATTCTCCCCCCTGATGACTGGGTATCAACCACTACCACACCTAATCCGAAACTAAATTGAGAGTGATCGAACGTTTCAACCGCACGTTGAAGACTTTAATGTGGCTCGAATTCACCTGTAGAGGTAACTATAAATGGGTAGACTTACTTCCTTTTTTGCTAGACAAGTACAACAATTCCGAATATAGGACGATTAAGGCGAGGCCTAAAGGCATAAATTATGGTAAAGTAATCCGTATTTCAAAACCTCTCCTTCCCGAAAAACTATTAAACCTGAGGAAATTCAAAGTCGGCGACAAGGTCTGCATATCATACCTCAAGGGGGTATTCGACAAGTGGACTAACAAAATTTACGATATTCATACAGTAAGAAAGACAAACCTGGTCACATTTACCCTTAAGGATTATGGGGAAGCATAAAGGGCGGGTTTTATTGATGGGAGTTACAAAAGACGGTTGTACCTGAACTGTTTTTGGTGGAAAAGGTTGTCAGAAAGACAAAAGCGGGGAATGAGACCAGTTACTTGGTTAACTGGAGGAGATATGATGAAAAATTTACCAGTTGGGTGGATAATCCAAACGAGTAGGAGTGATGTGGTAAATATTGTTAGGCAGATAATTTTCTGAATGGTCCGAATGGACATTGACAAACTCGTGTATCGGACTACCCATGAATAAATTTATCACCAAAAAACGTTTAATTAAAAAAACATTAACATATTTAAAAAAAATTAATATTAGGTAATTACACGGACAGTTAAAGAGATGAACGCGGAGATTTCAAATTTCAAAACCGTTTTGCTCTAGGATGGCTGGCCGTTAGAAGTTACGGCCATCTAAGCCTACAATATTGCTGAAAAGTTAACTAGGTGGCAGCTCATGAAAAATTCTACATGCAATGTGCGGGAGACAGCAAGAGGAAGTCAAATTGTAAACCGTTTCGCTCTAGGACGAACCGTTCCTGAGTTATGGCCAGTCAAGTCAAAACATCAAAAAAATGGTGATATCTGGGTTTCGGGTGGGCCATCTGTTACGTATTCTAAAAGGGTGGCCAAATTTCGATCGGTTTTGCTCTAGGACCATTATTTTATTAGTTATGGCCATTTTTTTGGAATTTCAGAAATTGAAACAGCCACCATCTTAGAAAAACGGTGGCAGTTCCAGTTCAAGATGTTGGTATTTCCGGTTCCTTAAAAACAGGAAATGACGTCACAGCAAATCAGATGGCTTCATTCGACCTGAAATTTCCTTGCTGCCATCTTGAATTTTAGAGGAAGTGATGTCACGGCCAATCAGAGAGCTCCATTTGACCGAAGTTCCGTTGCAGCCAGCCATCTTGAATCTCAGAGGAAGTGATGTCATGGTCCAGCCTCCCCCCCCCCCAACCAATCAGAGAGCCCCATTCTGATCACGTCACTGGAAACTAAATAATTCAAAATGGCGGCTTGCATGGGGAACTTGGAAAATGGCTGCACTTCTGTTTCGTTTCCGGTATGACGTCACTTCCGGTTACTTGACTTCTGGTATGACGTCACTTCAGGCCATCTTGTCTGGGATATTAAATTTTACTGGGGTGTCAACGTGTTTCCAGCCCATATCGTCTTTACCCACTACTCATGTGTTGATGTGAAATGTTGACTGTTGCTACGTTACTGATAATAGTGCAATAATTTTTGCCAGCAGTTATCAATTTTTTTTTATTTCAGGAAAACTGTTATACCTCTTTTGATTAAAACATTAATGAATTGTGACTCATAAACATTTTGTTTGCTTGGATTTGTAAATCCGAGCCTTTCATTTTTATTCATTTGTGGTCTTCTTTATTGAGTAGATCTCGTAAATACTTTTTATTAAAGGCATTTTCCTTGGCTCATTTGATTTTAGTAGTCAGGCCTCATAGAAGCAACATGAGCAAGTTGCTACGGATATAATTTCGTTAACCTTGACATAAGTGTACGTAGGGTAAGGTCCTAAGCCACAGTCACTTTTTAAATAAAAAAGTTGTCAAATTTTTTTAAAACCATTTGCTTGAATCCACTAAATAAATGCTGTCCAAGCTTCTTAAGAAATCCTAGAGATTTGAAGGGGACTTTTACTGAAGCAATGTATTGCTGGATCCTAGGTAAAGCGAACAGTTAGGTTGTGGTTTTTGTATTAGTTATTTAGGCGTAATGCTACAATTCTTTTTCAAGCACTCTTCATCAATTTAAGGTTATTTTATTAATAAGGTTGTATTTTGAATTGTACGTTTTGTATTTCTTATTTTCTAGTCTAATTGCCATTCATGTTCAAGGTTAATTGACCCAACTCATTGTAAGAAGCTACCTAAACAACCAATTTTTTTCTTGGGGGGTCAATCTGTAGTTACAGATTCGACAGGACCACTAGGTGATCATCAGGGACACTGGATGTGCTTATTATGGAAAGAATGACCATGTTTGCTTGACCTTTCTTTCAGTCTGCCTTTCCCTCCAAGTAACTCACTGTTGCCTCACTTTAAATGTATTATATTTTAACACGTAATGTACAACAATGTAAAAGTATTGCAAATTGAATGGTGAACATGGTAAGCTCGAGGGTTGCCGTGATAACAATGCTGTTTAGAGCAACAATCGCCTAACCCAATTTCTTCATTCCAAACCAACCAAGCCAAGGGTAAATGCTGTATTTCGATTACTTAACTATACATTTGTCCTCGCTATTTTCCTCCCCAATTTAAGTCAACATGCCCAATATTTTCATAATAATTCACCCGATCACATATTGAATTTATACCACATGTATATTTTGTGGATTACAAACAATGAACCATTGTTTCAAAGTCATTGTCGGCGAACCCACTAGTGGGTTCTACAATCAATACAGCAAAGAAAGTTCGTCATTGGAATAGGTTTTATTTTGTCTGATGGGATATTTCGGAATCAAGCTAGAATGCAATGACACGCAAATATTTTATGCTTACTAATGCTTTTTTTTAATACTTATTTACACTTATGATAAGTAAACCAATATATGAGTAATGTTTTTTTTTTTATTCCTACCCTATTTAGGTTAATTCATTTGCATTTGAATTACGTTAACGTAACACAAGGAAACAGGATTTGGGCCTATTGTAGGTGGAGCGAACCGATCTTCATTTCAAACTTGATTTAGTTTTTATTTTAATGACGATAGCACATTTTTTGCTAATGCTCCTTAAAAATCTGGGTGCAATACTCACTGGGCTAAGTAATGCTCTTTGCCTTTTGGTACTGCTGCTTTGTGGTGGCCTTTGTCTAATTTTAGCTTTTTTCTTAAATACAGGCCTATGCTACGTGTCAAATTTATGTTAACAAGCTTTACTTTCCTCCAGCATAAGGTTCTGTTTAGTTATTTGTAGCCTCTTTTCACAGCTCATACTACAGATGACAGCCATTGCCACCGAGCATAAAATAAAACAGCACATATAGTCACCACTATTTGAGTTGCCGCTGGCAATAATTCTTCCACTGTCTACGGTAACTGCTGTGCAAAATGTAGTCTGCATATTAAAATATGAATAATAAGGCATTTAACTGAAAGGTAAACAATCATCAGAACGATACTTTTTAACAATCATAATAAGTTTCAAAAGGTTCACAATACTGCCCCTGGTATACGACTTGATAGCGCCATCAACAACAACTGTTGAGTCACTCTATCCCGCACTGCAACAGTGATTTCTATTGTATTGTAAAAGAAATAACCATTACAATTGTAGGTTAAAAATGTGTTAGCTTTTAGGCCTAGTTTTAGATTTTAGGCATAATTTTTAGCATTTAGGTCTAAGTAGCAGCTAACATGAGGTTGTTGGATTCCAGAGTTAGGCCTATTCCTTCATGCATCACAGTTTCGGTTTCGAGACTTCATGTTACCGTGTCAACAAGAAATCTATAAACTATGAGAGACAGGCGTATTATTGTTTCGTTCAGTGGTGCAAACACGTGGTCTGTTCGTAACTTTCGTTTTACATATGTCGCTTTGCCTTGATACGACGATTTTCATATTCGGGATTCCCATTGCTAGTGGAGACGCCAGTTTCGTCGCCATGCTGAACTGAATTCTTCCAACATTCTTTTTTCAAATGAAAGTAATTTGTGACTTTAATGAAATCCTTTTGCTTTTTATGGTTGCCTCTCTTACTTTAGTGGGAAAATACAACAAACAAATGTTATGATTTCATTGAGTCACACCGAAAAAAGTTATTAGCTAGAAGGAAGCAACCAAAATTTTATTTGTTGTGTTTTTTAAAATTCACTTGACTACAACCAGCATGATATACGCTTCTTCGGAATTCCTTAACTATTCAGGACTCCAAATTTACAATGGTGAGTGTTAGAAATAAATTTGAAAATTTGTAATTTCTTCCATAATAATTGTTGGATTTAAAGAAAATGTTGGTTCAGCAATACTTTTGGGGTATAAAGTGATGTACCAAATTTCAATCCAATCTGACCTTTCGTTTGTGCTCCACCCAGACTACAAAAGTGGAATCAACCATTGGACCAACCAACGTTTTGCAATTTGGTGTCGGTTATAGGCTACATTTTGCTTGCTTACCTCGCTCGCTCCGCCAATACCAAATTCATAAAATACCTAACGGAACGCAACAAAACTACACCCTTGCAAATTATACACCAATTCTACTTGTATACTAAAAAGAAATAAGTTGGTGGTAGTTCTCACCGTACCCAATGAAGGTTGTTAATGCAATAACACAAGTAAATTTTATGCTTATTAATGTTGTTTTAAATACTTATTTATACTTATCAAGGACCGCGGTAACGGTCCTTATGTAAGCCTCAGCATGAACTTCCATGTTTAACGTCAAACTTTGAACTCCTATCTTTTCGCCCAGAATTGACACAGACCAACGAAATTCGGCTTTGGGGTCGTGTCGTAACTAATTTACAGCATTACAATTTTAATGACAACAATTGAACCGTTCGGCGTCCACAGAATGGCCATTTCTTGTTGTTGTTGTTAGGACTCTTTGCCCTCACCTGGAGAGCGAATCACTGAACCGATTTTCAAGTTCTATAGCTGAAAACGTAGGTATGGACATGGCCTAGGGCCTTTCGCAGGCTATTTTAATGTAACTACAATATTCTTGACACGGAAAGCCAAATGGGATAGAACTTTTGCTCTCACCTAGAGATCGAACCAATGAATCGATTTTCAATGTGTATAGCTTAAAATGTAGGTATTAACACCGACTAGGGCCTTTTGAACCCGGTTTTGATGTTACTGCAGTATTCTCGTCGGGAGAGCAATTATTATTGCAGAGCACTGGGCAGAAATCATTAATGTTGTTGTTGGGAGTTTTTGCCCTCACCTGGAGATCGACCCACTGAACGGATTTTCATGTTCTATAGTGTAAAACGTACATATGGACAAGGCCTAGAGCCTTTCGCATGGTATTTTAATGTAACTACAATGTCCTTGACAAGGAAAGCCAAATGGGCTAGAATTTTTTCTCTCACCTATTGATCGAACCAATGAACCGATTTTCAATTTGTATAGCTTAAAAAGGAAGTATTAACACCGACCATGGCCTTTTGAACACGATTTTGATGTGACTGCAGTATTCTTGTCGCAGAGCAATTATTCATGTAGAGCACTGGGCCGAAATCATTAAGTGTAGTAACCAATTTTTGCAAATAGCCTAAGGCTAAAAACATGAAATTTCGTAGGCAATTCTTTCTTAATAGTGAAATCGAATCAGCTATGGATCTTCCATGAAATACCCCCAAGTGCCGTCAGCGGTCCCCTCTCCCAGCAACTCCTTCCCCTCGCGCCCCCTCCCCCAGGGGCTTGGGGAACAAATTCTTACTGCTCAAGCTAAAAACATGAAATTTGGTGCACAAGTCATTCCTAGCAGCACAAATCGAATCAGCCATGGAACCCTCTTGAAAAACCCCTAAAAGGCCCAGCAACCCCCTGTGCCCCCTCACTGAGCTTTGACCCACTAATTCTCACAAATGGAGCTAAAAGCTTAAAATTTTGTGCACATATCATTCTTAACAGTACACATCGAACCAGGCATGGAATCCCCCCCCCATGAAATATCCCCCGAGGCTCTACCCCCTCTTCCCTGCAGCTTCACCAACAAATTATTGCAGATCGAGTTAAAAACGTGAAATTTAGTACACAAGTCATTCATAGTAGTACAAATTGAACTAGCTACGAACCCCATCGAGATAATCTACAAGGCCCACCCCGTGCCTCCTCCTTGAGGCCTGACCAACAAATTATTGCAAATAGCACTAGAAGAATGATATTTGGTACACAAGTCAGTATTAGCAGTAGAAATCAAATCAGCTATGGAGCTTCCGCAAAATCATCCACGGCCCCACAGTGCTTCTCCTCATTGCCGCTCCATGAGGTTGATACCTGAAAAATACTTGATCGTACTGAAAGCCTGCATTTTGGTACCCCAGTCATTCCTAGCAGTAGAAATTGAAACACCCATGGAACCCTATGAAATGCCTCCAAAGCCTCCACACATCCCCCTCCCCCGCCCGTGCACCCCATAAAGCATCAATGACCAACAAATTCTTGCTGAACGTACTGAAAACATGCAATAGTAGCAGTAGAAATCGAACTGCATACGGAACCCCATGAGATACATCCACCTCCAGTACTTCCTTGTGTCCTTTCCATGAGGTTGATGATCAACAAATTCTAGTTCGATTTGTACTGCTAAGAATCACTTGTGTAGCAATTCACGTTTCAGCACAATCTGCAAGAATTTGTTCGTCAATAACCTCATACAGGTGGTTGTGGTAGGTGGACAGGAAGTGGCCTTAGGGGAATTCTCGAGAGATTACATCACTAGCTCGATTTAGGATATAAGCTAAGAATTGACTTGTGTATCTAATTTCATGGGTGTTAGCTCATTGTTCATGATTAGCCCAAATTCTGACCCGTAACAGCTGTAGTTCACGTGAAGGTTGAACCAATGAACCGTTGCTCAAGTTTTACAGCTTAAAACATAGGTATGAAGTAGGCCTATGGCATTTTGAACACTATTTTAATGTGACTATAATTATACAGTTATTTTAAGGTAATTACAATATTCTTTTTTTGTGTTATTCTTGCTGAAACAAGAAAAAAAATGGATATTAGTATTAAAAATGCTTAAGCTTATAAAATACGGATGTAAGCCTTAAAAAGCTTAAATCCGTAAAGGAAGAGATATTAGAAAAAGACATGTACGCCATCAGCGTCGCACTAATACCTGTCAAAGAAGCTACAGCTTATTTTTTGGGGCGCTGGAGTTTCTCTTACATCCGTATTTTATACGCTTAAGCGTTTTTTTTAATACTAATGAGTAATGTAACCAAACCAGTTTATGAGTAATGTTTCTTTGTTATTCCAAAATATTTTACGTTAATTTATTTGCATTTGAAATATGGTAACATAACAAGAAAGTCATAAAATAATTAACGGAACACTACAACCATTCAACACTTGTAAATTCTACGACAATTCTACTTGGGAGGGGATATTCGTCGTTGAGTTTTCGCGGTATGAACGGTGATGAGGCACTTCACAATCGAGTTACGACCAATAAACTTGAGTAGAGAACCCTTCACCAAACACGCATTAACAATGCTGTCTTTGTGTAAGCATTGTTACATGCACAGTCGCTTTGTAAAGTTTCTAAATTTAGGATCTTCAGCACGATTTGTTCTTTGTTGCATCCACTACTCAACAATATGCGGTTGCTATAAGGGGACAATCAACGTCCTCTCGGGAGTTATGGCAACAATATCTCGTGGCTGCACCACTCATGATTGTTACGACGTCGTGGCAGTTGACAGAATTCACTCTATGCCATGGATTATCCTATGCTTAGCAGGGTTCCACCAACGTAGATAAGCATACAACAACTAGAATTAATTCTGAACTATTAAAACACTTATGGCAACCTTCTGTTTAATTACTTTATTAAAACTTTGCCATTTCACCAAACATTACCTAAACCATCTCATTCTCATTTCCACCCATCCGTAGTCCCGTAATCCCTGCAAACTTAAAAACTATTTTTGCATGGCTCTTTCACAGTCAAAATTTTGCTAGCTAAAAAGCTCCAGTCCAACTGAATAAAAACTTTACAATTTAGAAAAAAGTATATCTGTTTAATCGTAGATATGGTGACTAAAGATGCATGCACGAATAAAACTCATCTATCTGGGAAAAATAATTCTGAAACCTGATAAGTATCACACTCAATGACAGAAAATTTAAGTATCTCAGAGTTCCAGTCTTAATAATAATTAGGTAACTTATTCTAGTTTCATTATTAACAACTTGTAATGAACGTTTCAGAAATACCTAGTTAAGTGAAAATGTAATCTTTGAATAATTAAAACAGAAATTTTCTGTGAGGGTTGTAAAATTTACAGCTGGACTTACTTGATTCTTTTTTTGAAATCCTTTTTTGGAATGATAATTTCTTTCTTTGGTGGTTATGTATATGATTTTTAGTGGATACATGATGTAAAATTATTCTAGGCTTCGTTCTCATTGACAGTGTTAAAAATGATATTTTGTAGTGGTCATCAATCAATCCTTCCTGCAACACAATATATGCATTTATCATAAGAAGTTTTTAAGTAGGTTTATTACATCTATTGTTAAAGTCAATAACTTTTGACAATAACAGTAAAGTCAATAAAGTCAAAAAGCTTTTGTTAACCTCAAGAAAGCAAGAAAATGGTTGCTGCAACAATGACTGTGTTAATGTAATAAAAACGTACGTTAGTAAGTTAGATGGACAGACATAAGCAATCCGCTTATCTGGCACAAGTGTTTTGGCTGATGCTACATTAAGATTATTGAGCTAGAATTCAACTCACATTACAGAAGAGATACCAAGAAACTCTTAGGAGAGTTGGAATTATTTAGCAACGATTAGCACCATTAATTTGTATCTGGTTTCTTTGATGTTCGTGTTTTTTTTAATAAGAAACCCATTTTGTTTCCAGAAATGAAACTAGTAATTGGAACGTTAATGATGAAATGAAACCGAATCACTGGATCTGGAATTTTTTCTGACATGTTTCTACCCTAAAACAAATACAAACAAACCGATTGTTTGCTAAAAGTGCACTCCGTACCTGAAAAATGTTAAACAGTCAAATTTGATTGAGTCACAATGCATTCATTTTTCACTAGAATGAGTAATACTAGCCTGGTTTGAGAAACAGTGTGGTGTAAAAAGAGTACACAGATAACAAGTTCTAAACAGTTTTCAACCTAAAAGAAACATACATTTAAAGGCAAGTCGCGGAAATAAATCGTGCTGGGCAATGACAAAAATGGGATGTCATTTTTGGGTAGTGAGATAAAATTAAAGAAATTAGGCCTCCAGAGTTTGCCTTGGGTGATATTGAAACGATGGGTAAAATTCAGTCGAGGTGTCTTAATTATGTTTTTCTTGTTTCTTTCTTATATTTAAGTTCGATTTCCTTGAGGTTGATTTCCGTTTTACAGATGTAAAAATCAAGTTGTTTTATTCCCATTGCTTAGAAACATTCTTTTAGCAATGTACAATGCAGAAGAACATTGCAAATGTATCGAGGAAGGCCCTCCTCCATAACTTCAAAGTACAGATATAAGCGAAATTACTAGAGCATTCGCTTTTTGACTGGGTCAGCAGGGTAAAATATGATATTAAGTTACATACATACCCATACTTACCCAGTTCCCGCGTCCCACGTGTGGAAATTCATCAGTGTGGAGGAGGGGAGAAATCGTTTCCCCACGTGCTGGATTTCATCCTTCTGGAGGAAAGTGGGAAAGGGCTTTTTACTACCATTTTTGCCGCTTTCATCAATCTGGAGGAGGTTGGAAAAGTGCTTTTTAATACCTTTTTTAGTTTTCATTGATCTGGAGGAGGTGGGACCCCTTTGCGGAAATTCGTCGATCTGGATGAGGAGAGTCCATGTGCTTGATTTCACGTCACCCCAACTTCTGGTCACATGATCAAAGTGGGGACATCACGTCCAGTTTTCGTTGATCTGGAGGAGGGTGGGAAAGTATCTTTTACTACCTTTTACGTTTTCGTCAATCTGGAGGGGAAGTGTCATTTGCTACCTTTTACTCCATTTCGTTAATCTGGAGGGTTTTTTTTTTGCTTTCGGCAATCTGGAGGAGGGTGGGAAAGTGTGCTTTTGCTTCGTCCATGCCCTAAATTTGGAAGTCATCCACACCTACCCATTAGTAAATGTTGTTTATCGGACGAAAAAAGATAAAATAAAAAAAATGAACTCTTGTTCTTTAATCCTCACTGGCAAAGACTCTGATTCGAAATTTACTCTAAATACTCTAATTCATTTGGATCCTGAAAAAAGCTATGAATTGGCGCTGATGATTTAGACAAGTGTAACTGTATACACAACGTCGATTTAAAAAAACGAAATTAAATACATCGTAGATGTTGGTCTAACTTACCAGAAAGTGGTAGTCATCCCCGGGACTTACGAAATTGAACATTTGAATAAATTTCTCAAAAACTCTATAGATCAAAATGGTCATGACAAGGAAGCCATTTCGATTCTTCCTAGCCTAAACACTTTAAAAATCAACTTGATAATTAACGATTCTAAATACGAAATAGCATTTATGGGTGAAAAGAGCTTGGCTCGAGTCTTGGGGTTTCATTTAGGAACCAATTTGCGGAGTCAAGAAAGTCAAAATACTGTTGACATAATAAATATAAACACAATTTTTGTGCACATTGACATCATTGGAAATTCTTATGTAAATGATGACACTCAACCCACTTTATATTCGTTTTGTCCAAATTGGCCTACGGGTTTCAAAATCATGAAGTCTTCGCATAATTTAATCTATTTAACCATTAATATGAAATCTCACGATGCAACTTCATTTAAAATCTAAAAATTAAAAAAGGACAAGATGCTCGTGTTTGGAAAAAAAAGAAAAGGATTATTTCGTAACTTTAATAATAAAAGTTTTAATAATAATAAAAATACAAGCAGTTTATTGCCTAGTAACAAAGCTTTCATCAACTTTATAACAACGGTTAGAACATGAGTATTGTAGAAAATTATTTAAAAATTTCTTGAACCTTTATTGTACTACTCGTCGATCGAATCTTAATCAAAGTAAATTCTGAAATCCGAATACTTGTGGAAAACCAAGATTTATTTTTGAACGTTGCCAACAGTTACCTATTGACTAAAGATAGGTTGCTGAAGCACGACGACTCGGCCTATGTGGACGCTGATGTAACGACGTTGATTTATAATACTCCCACGTTCCTGTTTTCTAACATCAAATACCATGAAGGTGAAAAACAAGTGGATGACTTAAATTATCCGGGGTTCGGTACTCTAATGAAATGGCTGCTCTTTTTCGGATCGGCGGAGCAACCGGCATTTCTCGGTCAGTGCTGGGCATTTGATAGTGCACATCATGGGATTTTTTGAAAATTATGATAAGTTAATTTATTGAACTAAACATGTGCTCATTTGCATGAGGACCAGCGATACAAATGCAATCTTCAAAGCTGCAGCTGCGGCCAATGGTGAAGTTGTTCTCAGTAGTATTTCTTGGCGCATTCCCCACGTAACCGCATCGGACGAGCACAAATTTAAACTCTACAATCTTATAGTCAACGAAACTAAGATGGATTTAGACTTTAGACACTGGCATTACGATAGTTGCGAGAGCCCTCAAAATACCAGCTTCACCTCGCAAGTGCTGACTGCTTCCGCGGTTGAAAAACTTAGGTGGATAGTTCTAGCTTTTCAAACAAACAGACAGGATGCTTTAGGTAAAAATCCGGCCTTGTTCGACCACTGTAGTTTGCAAGATGCACACGTGACTCTAAATTCCGAAGGATATCCGTTTCTCGATATGAATACTAATTTTGCCACTGGAGAGTACATCAGCTTGTACAGAATAGCGCAGCAATTTAGGCGGCTGTGTTATGACACCAACGATTTGAGTTTTGACTTGTTTCAGTTCAAGAAAGCCTATCCACTCGTGGTGTTGGCTTGCTCCAAACAGTCCGAAAGATTTCAATCTGGAATAGTGGACGTACTAGTCAAACTGAAGTTTAGAGCACCGGTGCCTACTAACACTGTCACACTCTGCTCATTAGCAACAGGAAAATGAATCTAAAGTTGGATAGAGGCAGAGTCGAAGTTGTTTATTAAATAAAAAAAATATGGCGCTCGAAACAAGACTGCGAAAAAAGAAAGGTGGCTTTTTGCAGTTGGCTTTGCTAGGGCAGATTTTGGCCGGAATTGGAGGGTTGGCGGGAAGGACCTCGGGGGTGGTATCTGCCGTAAAAAAAGCACAAAACGATGAACAAATTCTAGCTGAACTTGTGCGACATCATAAACAAGTGGAAGGCTCCAGCATGAAGAAAAAATTGCCCTGTGGCAAAGGTCTTTACTTAAGACTAGCCATGGTTTAATCGACTTTGATGAACCTTTAACGTACTATGATTTAAACCGATTGGTCAAAGTAATGAAAACTCCTAAATTTAGAGGTACTTTTAGTACAGACACGCTTCCTTTAAAACTTAAGCCTACTGGTGAACTTGGAAATTTTCCACGGCGGAGACGGAAGTCACCGGGTAGCTTATTCTACCATTTCTTGTGAATCCTGTTATTTCGATAGTTTTGGCAACATGGGTCCCGCCCGGCCCGTGGTTAATTATTTTGGGCCGGGAATTAAATACAATTACGAATCAGTGCAAACCTTTGTTCAGATTTGGTGCGGTCACTTTTGGATTTTTCCTAAGCGCCGTTTCTAAGGCTCGTAATTACGAAGCTGTTTTAGACAGGATAAAATCTATTGAAAAGTGACTTGCAAATCTAACTGGAAATAAACGTCTTCCGTGTGAAAATCTTTGACGATGGCCGAATATTTTTCTCTTTCGTAATGAATGTTGAAAATGGTAGTCGTCGAATGCGCATCCTTTAATTTAGTAATGAGAAAGGTTTTTGTTCCCGCTTTACATTCAGCAACGACATCTAAGCTCTTATCGTTGCAGTATAAAATTGCTTTACGAATTAAACCAGAACTTGTACTGATGTAGGTCACGATAAATCTGGAATTAATGAACCAATCGACTTCTTTACGCAAAGGGCTTTTCGTGCAGAAACTGATTATCATGAAACAATTTTCGTACACAAATTTTTTCTTAGCCGCATCACTAAGTAACGTCGGCTTGCTTAGATTTCTAAACGGTTTGTTCGTGGCATTGATGTATACCTTCTGACCGTCTTCTATCAAGCAATTGCTGGCAACAAATACCTTAGAAGCATCACTCGGTAAATTAGGTTCACTTAGATTTCTTATCAGTTCGTTCGTAGCGTTGAAGTATACTTTTTATTCATCCTCTAATAGGCAGTACCTGTCAACATAAACTTTGTCGCCACGTCAGCGGCGTGCCAGGGAAAGCTACTTCCTCAATTTGCTTTTTCTTTGCGTAGAAATTTCCGTCAGACCCATCTATGTACGTGTTTTTTTTAATGATAGAAATGGAGGAAGCCAACTAGTCAGAGAGAAGAGTAGTGGATGGGGTAAGTTGTTTTTAAGTTTCTGAACTACTGTTGTTAGAGTAACAATCTGAGAATAATTGAAGGCGTCTTCGGGTTCGATAGTGGCTCCTACTGTTGTTAAATGCTTGCTTTGCATATCGTAATTTTTGGGGGGGTTAAAACATATCCGAATCCTGGCTGTCCTCTCGGACATACTCCGATCGAATCATCCTCACTCGCTCTTTTCAAAGGTTGTCCAAATTTTGTTGACGACATCCTGTTTTAAACTTTTGATAAGACTTTTGAAATATTTTATTTATATAATAAAAGGAATAATCTCGAAATTAAATAATAAAAGAAATATCCTCAAAATGTCTCAACCATCCTGGAAACGAATTTTTCCAATCTCTTGCAAAAAACTTGCTGAAAGTTAAAAACAAGAATGGTACAAAGATTCACAATTTAGATTTTTAAAGGGTTCGGGGACTCCCGTGATGGACAA
Source organism: Lithobius niger (assembly GCA_023313725.1). NCBI lineage: Eukaryota > Metazoa > Arthropoda > Chilopoda > Lithobiomorpha > Lithobiidae > Lithobius > Lithobius niger. The sequence continues at coordinate 11,683 of JAHWFP010097486.1, read as the reverse complement.
AAACCAAAATATAAAGGTTGGATTTCACCCAGTGACCCAGAAACTCAAAAACTGTTGAAAAATCTTAAATCTTTACGAAACTGGAGATCGATTTTGACGATCAAAAACCCGCATCTTTGAAAAGGTTCAATCACCCAATTCTAAGCATACAGCTTCTCCCTGCTACTCCTCTTGCAAAAAGGCTAACGAGGGTAACGGAGACGAACCATTCTGTCTTAGAATTTGGGTGTACGAGAATAATCACAAAACTAAAGTGAAATTTTAAAAAATGTTATTCACAAACTGTGGTTTAACTTGCCGTCTTTCAACACTTTAAATCTGACTGAAGTCACAGGGAAAATTATGGCAGTGTACATCACTGACGAATCCCCCAGCAATGTACAATTATGGTGCAACGTAGACTTTGGAGTAGCTCATTACGATACTTTCGACAAATTTACCGACGATGACTTTATGGGTTTAGTATCTCCGTAAACATTTAAAAAACGCATAAATAAAAAAACGAGACGGAAATGAAAAACTACGACTTTTTCGTACCTAAGAAAGAACCTAAAAATTACCCGTTCCTACCTGTGAATATCAGATGTCTTATTATAGGACCCGCAAATTGTGGGAAACAAACTTACTGTTTAATTTTCATCTGTTACGAAAAATGCATGAATACGACCAGTTATTTATTTACAGTAAAAATTTATGTCAATCAAAGTACAAAGCTTTGCAGTCTATATTTGCCGATATTGAGGAAAAAAAAGGACGGAATGTAGCATTCTTTCACGATTCTCAAATAGATTTAATTCTTCCTGAAGAACTCGACCCAAAATTTCGAAACACGATTCTTTTTGACGATTACCTTTTGGACAAACAAAAAAACATCGAACGGTACTTCGCTCAAGGACGTCATTCATACGCCGGTGTTTTTTATTGCAGTCAATCCTTCACGAAAATTCTAAACAAGTCGTCAGAGACAACACAAATTTATTTTTCCTTTTCCCCGTGGATGTGTTAAATTTGAAACACGTTTACGAAAATCACGTTGGTCCTGAGGTGGAATTTTCGGACTTCAAAACGTTGTGTAGAACGTATTGGAAAAAGCCTTATGGTTTTTTTTATCAATTAACAAAACGTTAAACGAGGGAAGATGCAAACGTTCGTTTTTAAGAATTAAACAAAAGAATGGAGACGAAACGAGAAATTGCAAACTACAAAGACGTTTAACTGAAAAGTTTTTAAATCAACATTTGGGCGAGAGAGAGCAAGAAGAATTGCTACAAGAATTTTTTTAACTGGTAGTAAGCACCCTGAAATCGACATAGGTCCTCGTTGTAGCAAGGCGAACTACCTTGATTAAAAACACTCTAGCCACGCAAACTACCCCGATTAAAAACACTCTAGCTACGCAAACTACCCCAATTAAGGCTTATAAAAAGGATAAGGATGAAAGTGACGAGGATAACTATGAAACATTGGGTTTATCGTTTAATCATTCCGATGTCACTACTCCTAGTGAGAAGAAGACCATTCCCAGTTTCAGTCTTGCCGAAATATTCAACTCCAGCTCCTGCTCCCCCAATATGCGAATTTCCCCCGAGACCAAAACTGAATATGCCTCTACAAGCACCGGTCCTAAAGTCACCCCACATATTCCGCGTGCAATCTGAATGCATTTATGTTCCCCCGGAGCTTCCTAACATATCCACTCACCAGACCCTCAATAGTTTGTTACCCAGTCAGAATATTGGATCAATGGCGACATTTTTCTCCACAAAATTGTTCGAAAATCACAAAGAAATTGATTCGGCATTTGGACTACAGTACGATACGAAAAAAGGCTAGCTGGTCATAGGGGATAAAGTGGTTAAAATTTTTGAAAATGACATAGTGGACGGGGACGCAGTACACGAGGAGACGCGGGCTTTAGAGTTTGCTAGTATCTAGAACCCTCCTACATAAAGAACCCTTTTACAGGCCAGAACTTAAAGCAGCTTAGCGCACATGTTACATGTTACAAAATACCGACGCCATTTATATCAACAGCTATCCCGCTACTCGTAAACCCAAATCTAATCGTAGCACCAAGTACGTAATGATGATTCGTCAGATTTTTGAAGAGATAAAAGCTAAGAAAAAGGTGGATGACATGGTTAAAAAGGTGGGTAGCAGAGTCAATTATAAATATTATGACAATCCTAACGACTTGATAAAGAGACTCAGGCTTTTGTACAAATCTACAATGGCCGGTCACGATGGACATAGATACGAGATGGTAGAAATTTTATCAGAAATACAGCAAAGAAAAAATCATAACTGCACGGGAGAAAGGAGGCTTATCAAAATTTAGGTTTGGATTTTAAAAAAAATTACGTATAAAACAAAAGAACCAACCAAGATGTACTGCTTCAAATGCAAGCGTCACACCCCTAACGGCCCCGAGTCGTCCGTTATTATAACTGCAAAAAATAACAGAAAGATAGAAATCGTATTTTGCAAGGTGTGCGGAACAAAAACTGCTACCTTTATCAAATCTGGGAAAGGAATCGTACACAAAATCACAGATACATTACCAATCGAACTGCATTTAACTTGCTACGAAAACTGTGGCCCGAGGACTAAACTGAGTAAAAGATTGGCTCAAGAAGATACTGGGATTAAGAAACAAAACGAAGTGTGCAAAGAACACCATATTTGCTTATTAAGAGGTAGGATTTGAAAGATCGGCATACCACCGATGAAGTTCTCATTTCCACATTTCAAAGAGTGAGTGACGATCCTTCGCTGACATGGCAGGAACAAACTAGAAGCTTTGTTCGTTAAGCAAATTATGAAAACAAAGATAAGATTCGGAATGGGAAATATAAAAATGGACCAATTCGTAAAAGAACTTCACAAACCAACGCGGAAAGAGACGGAAAGTGATTGTACTGGGCGTGAACAATCTATGGCAGGCTGACTTGGTGGTAATGATGCCTTACACTAACCTTAATAAAGGGATAAACTATCTACTAACCTGTATTAACATCATGTACAAGAATGCTCGGGCTATTTCCCTTAAATCCAAATCCGGTATAGACGTTAACAAAGCCTTCACGAAAATATTTGTAGGAGCGACACTCCCTAAAAATTTACAAGTCGATTTAGGTTGCTAGTATACAATAAAGACTTAAAACCACTCCTTAAGCATCGCAACATCAACCTGTACTCTATGCACTCGGAGATGAAAGCTAGCATGGTAGAACGATTCAACAGCATCCTGAAAACTCCGATGTGGAAAAGATTCACTGGGCGGGGAAATTATATATGGGTAGATATTATTGACGAGTTAGTTTCCTAGTAAGACGACACCATCCATTCTACTACAAAGTTGAAACCGAGGGAAGTAACCAGGCGGCACAAACCGTAGCTGAGATGAGCAAAACCTAAAGGACTGTAAAAAAATACGGACCGTAAAGTTTGTCGTAGGAGATAAAGTCAGAATTTCTAAAGTCAAACAAATATTCGATAGAAGGAATCTCCAAAATTTTACCAAATGATTAATTCACGATTCACAAAGTGCAAAAAACTGAACCAGTAACTTATCTTTAAAAGATGAATCAGGTGAACCCATTCTTGGGAGCTTCTACAAACTGGAAATTCAAAAAACATTCGTTCCATACTTATTTTTTTAGAAAAAGTATTACGTAGGAAGAAAGGAAAAGACAGAAAAATGCTCTACTTTGTCAAGTGGAAGGGATATGATTCAAATTTAATAGTTGGACCGATAACAGCTGTTTATCCTTTTAATAAAATTCATCATCTAGTATGTCGACGATAGCTAATAAATTCTACTTTTGAGGTGGTTAGAAGATGCTTTATTTTTTTGTCTGGGTTATTCTCGTCCTACTTTTATTTCATCAATTTTCTTCGTCTTCTAGCTGAGGCCATCTTCTCCAACCTTGCTTTTCTCTTTTCTGTAGTATCTGTTGCACATTTCTTACGTTTACCAGCAACTCATTTCCTTGAAGCTTCAGTGGAGCACGATCTTTGGCTTCTTCATCCTCCGTCATCCTTTGTCGTCTACAAAATCATGCGGTATGCCGGTTCTGTAGTGACTGTGTGCTAACGTATTTATTGCATCGTCCAACACAAATTTCTTATCATCACAGGGAGATACGGATGATTCTGAAATTTCACCCGTGGCGAGCTGATGATCTTTACTTCGAATGCCCATCTACGTAGCTTGCGATGGTGCTTTTGAAAATAGTGCTCTTTTGTAGTCTTCATGGACGAGACTTTTTGGCTTAACGCTTTACTAATCCCTTTAGCCTTTCTAATGCTGTCTTTCCCAACTAAAAACGAATGATTTTTGCTTTCAAACTTACAACTTCTTTTACCCGGATTCCAGCTGTCTCATCTTTCATTTTCCCCAGGACTTGTTTTTTTTAACGCTGTATAAGTGATGCGACGGATCGTAATTGCTGGTGTTGATTCTATCTAGCTCAGTTTCCACATCCCGATAAAAATCGTCAGTGTCCACCACGTAGAACAGACTGCTGGTGTCTCTGAAAAGTAAACGCGCACGGTCTCCATATTTTGGATGCATGAACTCATAGGGAAATTCGTACACCGTAAGCTTGGAAAGTTCGAGGATGCAGAAACCGGAGTAAGTCGGTAGGTCGCACTTGACGTTACAAACTTTCAAGTTGACCTGTACGAATTTTTAGTTGAGGATTTTGAACAAATCTGCGTGTGACAAAGTGCTGTACTTGATAGATCTTTTGGGTGAGTGGTCAACTTAACGGATAAACGCTCCGATTTGTTTTCAATTGTTTTTTCAAATATCGAATTATTTTTCAGTTTGAAAAAGTCTTTTTCGAACGTCGTCGTTGCGAGTTGATGCTTCTCGGTATTGAAGTCAATGTAGGATTTTAGCCACTGCTTCTGACGAACTTTTAGAATTTTGCAGATGCCTTTCAGAATTAAAATGTGTTTCAAGTAGAATTGTAAATTCCTGTAATAAACTACGTAGTTTTTCTTCAGGAGCTGGTTGGTTGACAGTTTGGAAGTAGAAACGATAATCTTGTTCCCTGCCATTTCTTTCATGAAAGGAGAGACGAGTTTTGGCATTATTTTAAACTTTTCCAGCACTAAAGGATAGTCATTGTAATTGTCATGTAACTCAGAATGATAGTACAAGTCCACTCCAATATGCAGCCGTATTTCGACCGTTGCCAAGCAAAATTCGCTAATGTCTTTCCTTGTCAGCCAGCTAAATCGATCGTATGGAAGAAATTCTGTCATGGCTACTCCGTATAAGTTGTTGACACCCAAATCTACTACAAACAGACTAGGTAGATTCTCGTCATTGGTGTCTGACAGTTTATTTGTTGTTGGCGATCGAGTGCCTTTTCGATACAAAAGTTGTTCCACCCCTGATACCGGAAGTTATAAAGTTATGCTTCCCCTGTACATAAACAGTTCTAGTTCGACTTTGGTTTTTTGCAACGCGGCAGCCCAACTAAATCCCGATGTGGACACGTAGTAGCAAGGATCTATACCATCATTGACCAAACAAGTTTCCCTGAAAATGAGAAAAATGTCGGCTAGAAGATACACGTATCATCTGATATACGAGATGATAATATTTAAAAATTTTCTACTTCAGCAAATTCCAAACTGAGGTAGCGTGATCGTAATCATCATCGGTGATGCCTTCACCTCATAGAGAGGAGAAGAACACCAGTTTAGGAGGTAATTCATGGTTTTCAAACACGTCTATAGACTGCACGAATGCGTACAGTAATGGCCTTTTTGCACCGTTTAATCAAAGATTTCCTCCTTTTTTACTCCTGGCTTAAACCAGTCTAGCGAGCGAAACAAGAGCAGATTTTAAGATGGTGAAGGGTCGACCTTTCTTGTGGTTTTTAGCCAAAGTTCGAGCGAGGAAGATACGAAACTTTAACTGTCTAAAAACCACAATCTTACAGAAAACCTTTTATCCTGTCCACCAAAGGAAAAGTACTGCACAATGGTCATACTCATGAAATGCTCGGTGTTTCTAGCAAGAATGTCCACTCCCGAAGGAAAGTTTTCCAATACAAAAATCAGTAGATGTATACTGTAGCCTTCTAAGTTTTAGAAGACGACCAGGATAGTATTTATTCTCCAAGCCTCAAGATTGCATTTTATCTGAGAAGCAACTCTGCACTTTCCCGTGAAGTTGCAGTGATCTCTCATTTTATCGGAGATGGTGACTTTGCCGTAGTAGTGGCAAATATTGGTTTTTGAAAACCGAATTTCATCATTGGCAGTCATAATCAGATGTTTTGGTCATGATATAATCATGAAACACTTTTGAATTTCGCTATTCATACATTCGTAAAACTTATCCAGCATATCCGCGCCGAGGTAGAATTTTTTACTCACGATTTCATTTTCTGGACCAAAACAACGAAGCCAAAATTAGTAGGCGAATGCAAACTGACTTAAGCAGGCGAACTCGAGGATGGATCAGTGCTACTAGTTTGCATGGGTCTGAGCATACATTAGAAATCTGCATAAATTACCCAAGGATGAGGATTAAATCAGCTGTAGTGTTGGAATTTTAACGTGTTATTGCCAGGTGGTAGGACCTGTGCCCTATTCAATCTCTCATTTACTGGTGTGCTCGATCTTGCATTTTTCTTTACCACAGGCCGTGAAGCAGTTAGGGCAGTAAAATTTCCTGTTAGTTCCAACATCTCGATATTGGAGTACCCTATCAATATCGAGGATGGCGCAGTAATCAGTATTTTCTTTTTTGTCTCCTATTAGTAACAAGTTAATTACTTCTCCTTCCATGTTTTTGTTCACTCTCACCGGGTGTAACCCTATCGATCTCTTGTACGGAAATATGTTAATGGACAAATTGTTGACTCATTCGAAGGAATCAATTTGGTGTAGACAGACTCACGAAGAACGTGAACATGGAATGGTCTACGGTATTCAAAAATGGTTCGTAATATTTAACCTCTGTTTCGTAGGACTTCATTTTACCGGCTAAAACTGAATACAGAAAGCACTTTTTGTCAGAATTTTCCACATTCACTATAACTTTGCTTTTCTTGCTTTATGTATTTGGCAAGGCTAACAAAGAAATAGGGCAAAAAGGATAGATTTTTGCCACTGTTACGGTTATACCCCAAACTTTCAAAAAGCGCCAACCACTGCCTTTTTTTCGAAAGTTTCGATGGACTGTTGTAGTTTTTTGCAAGCATCCTCCAAGATTTCCAATATGTCAGATTCGTTGTAAACAGCTGTATAGAGGGACGAGAAATAGGCTCGCACTTTGTCGGCATGCCTGGTAAAATCTGCCTCTAAACGAAGCTACAATTTACAATTGGTCAGTTGATTCAAGTAAGTCGTAATAATGGAAAAAGGAAGAAAAAAGCCGTTTCTCATCCTCTTCCAGATCGACGAATTTCCGAGCGCGGTCATTCCCCTTTTCCAGATTGACGAATTCCGCACGCGGGAAGTGGGTAAGTGGGGGTATGTATGTAACTTAATATCGTATTTTACCCTACTTGGGGTGGCTGAAAAAGTAAGGGTTAGAACGCTGAACCTATCAATGAAAAACAAATCATATTTGTAAACTACTAAATTTAATCTAGAATATTGTTGACGATATATTAATTTGCAACAAAACCCCCACAACCACCAGATGTTCATATCATTTTTGAATACGCTGTGACACCCCATCGAGATTCATATAAATATTGCTTAGAGGGATGGTAAAAATGGCAGAAACCTGTAATACCTGGTGAATAATGGACCAGGTGTCAGCATTTTCTTTTAATGTTCAATTCGAAATGAAACATGGATAAGCTTACACAGACGTTTGGGGGCTATTTTTACGTGATTTACTTGGATTGAGTTTCAATTACCTTGACTAGTCCTTTCAAGGTCATTACGTTTCTAACTTTTCCAAAAGGTCATAGATGATGATGTAAATTTGAAAGATGTCAGAAATCATTAAAAACCTAATCTGAAAATACAGAACGAAAATCGGGTAATAACTGCAAACGTTATAGGCAACAAACAGTAGGCAACAAACAGTAGGCAACAAAAAAACGGCAGCATGTCAGGCAGCAGAGCATTGCAGACAACGCACTTCGAGGCAGTTATTGCAACTAGCAGTGAGTTGGTCGAGATGCTACTCTGTCTTGCACGCTGTCCTTATTTTTTGCTGCTTTCTTTTGCTGATAATGTTTGCAGTTATTAACCAGCGTTCGTTATCTTTTTCACTGCTATTGTTTGCAATGGAATTGCAAAAGAAAATAGCAAAAATAAGGGCAGCTTCTCAAGCAGTGAGGCATGGCTAACAACACTGAGAGGCAGTGAAGCAAATTGGCAACGAGTAGTTTAAGATGCTCCCCTGTCAAACTAATTTTTTTTCTATTTTCTTTTGCCTATATTGTTTGCAGTTGCTAACCGATTTTCGCTTTGTCTTTTTCAATACAGTCCTTAATTATTTCCTACATCTTTGAAATTTATGCCAATGGTGCCATTGGTTGATGCACCTAAATGAAAGATGTGTAGATCTTTTTTACTCTGAATATGGCATTGCAAACTGATGCTGAAGTATAAGTTTTGTATTGCTTCACCGTGCGTCTGGCGTTCTTTCATTGATCTAACTTATCGCACGCTTTCCTTCAGTACAGTGCCAATAGTGCATGAAACTCGGAGAAAATTTAGAAACGTGATGACCTTTAACGAATATGTCACGGTCATTAAACAATCATTTGCAACCAGCCCTCTAATGAATCCAAAACCTTATCAGGTTTCATTCGGGTTGGATGTGTTACAAGGAAACGTAGGAGACTGATCCATTCAATCTCATAAACCCTGTACATTAATTTTCATTTCCATGTTAAATTCGATTTTCCAGACTACAGGGTGTTATCATTATTCAAAATATCAAGAACTAAAACAAATAGTTGCTTTGGTGTTAGACCAGAGCAGAGTTCGTGTCAGAATTTTTGGTACTTTTGATTTGGTATCTGTATTACAGATAAGTAAGGAATAGACAGGAATGCCAAGAAAAGTGCCGTTGTAAAACAAATTAATTTAAAAGGATAGTTTTCGTTTCGATGATGGACCACAACGGCATTAACTTTTCTGCAACTTTAATGCATTACTATTATTCGAAAATCTATGACTAACACGCAAGTTAATGTACATAGATACTTAAGGTCATTCAGGATTATGAATTGATTTTGTCGAAGTTAGTTCTATATTCAGACAAAATGATGTATGCACTCTACAAGACTGATAACTTTGTTTCAAATAGGAAAATTTTATAAAAAGGTATGCCCGACATGTACATACGACAAATGAACCAAGCTTCTCAAAACAATTTCTATGAATTTCTTGTTCCCTACACAACAGACGAGCAAGCTGCTTATGTAGATGTAACACTCTACATACGCTTTTCTGCTGTTTACCGACCAAATTCTTCTTTTCTTGGCAGCAACCCCTTTAAGTTGAGTCACACAAATGCTCTCCAATTCTAAATGCAAATAGGCATAGGGTCTGCCATACATAATTATGTGGGTAAAAAAACTCAACCTTGAATTCTAGGAAACTATTTAGCTGAAGAAAATCTTGTGGCTTTGTTTCTTTCAGCAGACAGTAGGTGAGCAATGACGTGGATGCTTTCATAGAGCCAATCACAATCTATTGTTATTATAATTGTTCTTTTGTCCGGACCAAGATTCCGATGTAGGATCTGGACTTTCTACAGTTCAATGGATTTAATGTATTTCTTTCGAAAAGAAATCACACTGTCATAGATTATCTTTTTCGTACACAGTTGGACTGCTTTTTACCTGGGGCTAACATTTCTTTCACATCTCGATTTTATTTGTTCAAATATATCGTTTCACTAGGAGAAAAGGTTAAATGTTGTATTTGAAATGACATGGCAGTTAAGTTGTAGAGGAAAAGAATTTTTTATTCGGTTAAAAATGGTTATAGCAAATTCTGCTTATTAGTGGATGGTGTTGCATTCAGCAGCAATTTGAGATACGACACTGAAAAAAGCTTGTTTAATATGAAAACATCCCAAAAGCGAATTTTAATTCAATGTTTTTTTTTGCTACAGCTGAAGATAAATCTATAATAACCTCACTCATTAATTTAATGTTACACCATTTTAGCATTTTGTAGCAAAATACGGCAATAGCTGCAACTCTCAAATGGAAGCATGGCAAAAACGGTCAATTTGGAAATCGTAATTACCCATAGCCTTTTTCCGAACATCATTATTTGGTATTCCTTTTTATAACTATTTGGTTGGTGTTGTTATTGACATTTTGTTAACAAAACTTTTTTTATGTGTGCAAGATAGTTGTCTGTCGAACTATTTCATTTTCACATTAATTAATTGAAAATTTGGGAAGAATTTTTTGCATAAACCTTTTGTATTTTCTTTTGAAAAATCAGTTCTCATTTTCCTTTCAATACTCTGTATTTTTTATGAAGGAATTTTTTTGCTATAAACTTTCACAATTATATTTAATCGTACGTAGTCATGTACATGTAAAATAACACAATATCAATAACAATAAGAACGTATAATCTTATCTAGCATGTGGTTAGATTAACCAGCATACTTGGCCCATTACCAAAATTACTTTTTCCCCAAATTAATTGGATCCTGTACTCATGATCTGCCTTTTTTTCCCTAATCTTCTTTCCAGCAAAATTGTCTCTTTCATACTTGTGAGACAGATAATTCAGTTCTGATTTATGTACCATGACAAAAAACCAACCCTTTGCAATAAAATATACCCAGTCTCTTAGTGGAATACCAATTAGATCACCATTAGTCTTCAAGCATAGGGACATCGTATATTGTAGTTTATAATAATATTATAGTTTATAATTTAGTGACGCTTGTATAACACTTGCTGACTTTTACCATGTATTGTATTTTGTTGCTATTCTCATGCAAACCCTATGGTTTCGTGCAACGTGTGTCAATTATTATTATTATAGTATAAGGAATCATTGAGTTCGTAGCAACCCAGTTTGTAATTTACATCTTTTTCTCTTAGTTCGAAATATGACAGAGATAGATTTTTATTTTTATACATTTGAGTCACCTTTATTTTGTTAGCTTATTTTTTGCTGAAACCGCTATTATTATTGTTATTCTTTAAATTGAATTTACTAAATAAGATTAATAGGTTAATTTGATAAAATATATTAATATATAGTCAGTTATTGTTAGCTATTCTTACATACCTTTTCTGATGTTCTCTACTGTGATTGTATATCTAATTTTTTGCCTTATTTCATTTTGTACATTTGAATAACAAATGCAAAGTATCTTTTCTCATTTTTTCCCTTCCAATTTGGTATTGGGTATTGTTTTTCCTGAAAGGCCTTCATTTTTTAGTTTGATTCGTGTCATCATAATAGTTGTCTGTCACAACTTATTGCCTATAAAGGTAATTAAAAGTTATAATAATAATAATAATAATAATAATAATAATTTATTTCAAAATAGTTACAATCGTAACCCTCGAAACTGCATTGCTACAGTTTGTGCGAGTTTTAAAAAAACAATAATCTAGAAAACAATTTTAAATTACACATCTAAACATACACCCCACATGAGTCGGTTGCAACAATAATACACTTATACATTATGAATAACACTTATACA
>JAHWFP010097479.1:0-23186 GCA_023313725.1 Lithobius niger | reverse complement strand
TCTCCTCAACTTAACAATAGCTGTAATTACTCTGGTTCAATTTACAATGGAATGTACACAGTTCCGGTCTTCTTTGAAACGGGCCCCTTCTATATCTTAGTCGCCGGAGCCATTTTGGGTCTGGCATGAGTAATATTTGATTCATGCATTTATTAAATGTATGATATTTATGAAATTATGCATATAATTAATTAGCTGTATTGTTTCTGTAATAAAGACTAATTAGGCTTAATTAACCCTTAACACCATCGAGACTTCCCAAAATCAATCCAAACCGAGTGAAAGCTCAACGGAAGTGCCAGTTAGTAGCCTAACTGACGCTCCCAAGCCAAGATCCAAGGCAGAACTCGATGCGGAATGGGAAATTTTAAAACATAGGTTCACGTTTCCAGATTTAAACAGGGAGGAATCGGGAGAATTTCTAGATATGCTTAGAAATCATCAAGATTCATTTTCTAAAAACGATTTTGACGTAGGATGTTATGAGGGATACGAAGTTCCTATAGATACTGGCGAATCACAACCAGTAAGTTCTAAAATGTACCGAGTTCCATTTCACCATCGTGTATTATTGGATAAATATATTGACGAAAGGCAGAGAGTAGGAATATTTCAAGAAGGTAAATCAGGATGGTTATCTCCTTGTCTAATGATAAAGAGAAGGCCAACTGGTTATCGTGTAGTCGTACATTTACGCAGCTTGAATTCTGTTGTTGAAAGTGTAAGTGTTCCATTACCTACTGTGACAGAGAGTATGACTCACCTTAGCGGAGCTAAGTATTTTACACGCTTAGACTTTAAGTTTGGATTTTATCAACTTAAATTAGCGGAACCTGCTAAACCTAAGACGTGCTTTTCTGCTAACTCAAAAAACCTAAAATCAAATCACTGATCTTTAAGACGGAAAAGAAAAAGAGAATAAAATTAGCTAATTTTCAATGTTCCTTGACCCATCAGTCGTCTGAAGACCTGATCGACGCTTCTAACAAGCGAAACATCTTTTACAAAGATTATGACGGAACTCTATACAGAATTCGACTAGCAGATCCAAATAGAGGTCGTATGCACAATCTAGCGCAGATGTGTATACCAAAATCTCTACGGACCTATTGGATCCGGGATTACCATTCCACACCTGGTGCCGGACATCGCGGAGCCACTAAAACTAGAGAATTAATAGAGCTATATTGCTATTGGCCTAAAATGATGGATGATATCGCACATTACGTTAAAACTTGTCAAGTATGTCAAGCTTACGTTAGACCTAACAAGCCACTAAAGGCTTAATTAAGAGCCTATCAACCCTTACAGAGACCAGGTCATTCATGGAGCTTGGATCTCATTGGACCCTTGAATAAAAGCGTTAACGGGAACGTCTACATAATGACGTTAATTGACGACTTCAGTCGTTATGTAATTGCAGTCGGAATTCCCAATAGGAATGCAGAAACAATAGCTAATAAGTTGTTTTCTCACCTCATAGGTAGATTTGGAGCACCCGTGCAATTGCACGGAGACAACGGAAGTGAGATAACCGACGCTATTGTGGCAAGATTGTCAAATTTGTCTTAACACATCGTGGGTATGAGGAACGGTAGAAGCCGCAAATAAGAGAATAGAAACAGTATTGCGTAAAATTTCTGCAAGCAATCCAGAAAATTTCTGCGATGACGGTAGCGCTAAATGCGTGTCCTAATTCAACTACGCTAATTAGCTCACACTATTTACATCATGGTTCAGAATTTAGATTGCCTAGTGCATTAGCTTTCAAACCACCACGAATCTGTTATGATAGTGATGACACTATAGTACGTCTAGAGAGTAGACTACAAGCAGCATTCGAAGTCGCTCGAGCGCATACTTGGAAAGCAGTTAAGAGACAACAAAACTTTTATGATCGCACTGCACGTCCGTACCGCTACATGGTGGACGATTATGTATTATTACGCGACTTCTTACCAATTAAACAAATCTATCCGAAATTATTATGAGCATGGACAGGACCGTTCAGAGTAATGGAATTTGTTAATGATGTTATCGTTCGTATTGTACATTTTTTGGATCCATTAAAAGTCGTTCGCGCACATGTGAACAATCTAAGACCATGGTTCCTAAGAACGAATAACCAACCTGTTCCTTTTAACGGACCTACCGATTTGGATTTATCGGAGCAGCTTAACGGTACCTTGACGGAAGCTGAAATAAAATTACAACAGTACATAGCAAAACTTTTGGAAGATCCGACAGACCATTTATCGGAGATTCAACCACCAACGTTTACGCCTTCCGAGCCTAATGATGCAGCTAGCAGTTCAGAAACGAACCTAACCAAGAAACGTAAACGCGTCGAGCCAAAATCGGCCACTTATTTACAAAATAAATATCATAAAATAGATTACGAACTTAATAAACAAAGAATGCTTGGTTCTACGTATGGTTATAATACCCGTAGCAGAATGACTACCCCAGAAATCAGGCTGCGTCAGCAGTTGGAACAGGCAATCGTTGAGGATGAGTAATTCCTTGTGTATCCAACGGAGAACAAAGAAAACATAGCGTTACCGTGAAGGAGCGTTCACGCGCTCTGCACGCGGGGACCCTAGTGAGTAAAAACAGAAGTTCCTTTTCCGAAACCAACGCATGATTGCTAGACCAGTCACCTACGCAGTTTCGATTCTCACAGTGCATGATACTGGACATGTTTACATCGTATAAATACATGAAAATAGCTAAGCCTATTATGTTTCAGGATGTAATGTAAAATAACTTTTGAGATGGAAACTCGTAGATTATTTAAGAAAAAACTATTATTTATAGAAATAAGAAAAATATGTACAAACACAAAATACAAAAAACAAAAAATACGGAACATACGTAAAACACGTATAAACATATTATACGAATACGTAAATTAATAACTATTTACAACATAAAATAAGCAAATGATAAAATGAAAAACAAAATATTTACAAAAATATGGCACATCACAGAAAATAATTAACGTAAACGTTAATTGAAAGTAAAAATTGCATTATTTACAAACATAAAGACATGGAAAATCATAAAATAATAATGTAAAATCACAACCATAAGTTACAGTAGAATGAAAATTTGAAATAAATTTTATCAGATGAAAGAAAATTCAAGAAAATTGAAATTATTTGAATGGTCGAAATTTAAGAAGATTGAATTTAGAAATTTTGACTAAAAAAATGAATTTGGAAAAAAATAGTAGTAACCGAAAACAATTTGGACGTAAAATCAAAATCTTTACGGTGAGTCATGGTTACGAAAATATAAGTAAAATTATGTTGTAAAACACAGCAAATTAAAATAAATATATACAACATACAAATAAGTCCAGGATTCTGGCAAATGAGTAAAATAAAAAATGGCAACATAAATGAAACAATAAGCCAAAAATAATAGAATAATAGAAACATTGAACATACATAGAATAAATTCCTGAAAAAAAAATGATCAAAATTAAGTACATATAAAAACATTGTACGATCACAGATTTAAGAAGTATGAAATTAATACTTGGTCATGATAAAATACGTAAGAAACTTTACGAACAGGGAAATTTAATTTTGACTAAAATTTTAAGTTTCATGTAGAAAGTTAAGAAATTAATAAGAAAATTTAATTTGGAAAAACTTTCATAGATCTATGATCATATAAACCATGACATTTCCCTTAACCACATAACAAAATAAAATAAGAAATCAAAATGAAAACAAATAATAATATACAATATATACAATTAAAACCCTGAACTCAGGGTGGGCAATATCGTGCTCGACTACGCCGCTTACATGGTAGCGGGCAGTCGAGACACGGCAACGGCGCTAATCGCTGTCACTATCTGGATCATCTAAATAAAGAAAATAGAACGACAAAAATTAAAATTCAATTCATAAAATTATGAATGCATGTGAAATTGACATGTAAATTGGTTCAATGTAAGTATACATTTTCGCATATGGCGATACGTGCTGCCACCTTAATTTCTCTCACGTTCATAAGAACAATATGGAGGGAAATCACAGTAAAATGGTATACGGGATTAGGATGTTCAAGCATTTGAATACAGCTGGAACATGTTCCTTCCCGACATAATTGTATAACAGCATGACAACTTCGTGAGTGATCCTACCCCCCCCCCCAATTAAAAGAACTTAATAGTTAATTCAAATTAAAATAAAATAAAAATAAAAATATTGTGTTCTATCAAGACTAAAGGTTACTACCTTTCTTGAATTCACCTTTTAGAGTTCGAACGCGCAGCGGAAATTTAATTTTCCTACGCACAGAGTGCCTAATCTACTTTAGCGCTTAGTTCGCGCTGCCGCGCTTATCGCGGCTAAAAAGTTCAAAACCAAGGATTTTGTAAACATACATTCCCAATATTTACCGGATGGTTACCGGACATTCAAAATTAATGTTTTATGTCATTTAAACTTATACATACTATACAAACTTGTACGGTACACAAATTGTACTAAGATTTTAAATATCACACACCCCCCAACCCCCCCACTGAAATTTCAGAACTTGCATTTAACTCATACTCTAGTTATTCTAGATAGCATGTTATTCTTGAAACGGAAACGGTGCCACATAAATAAATAATAGGCTATATAGGAGTCCAGTTTCATAAAATTAGTTTGGACTACCTAGCCAAAGTAAACTTATTATGCAAATAAATAATAACATCTCTACATGGCACGGATTCCCTTTCACGAATGGAGAATATAAACAGCAGTTAAGGACATTCATTTCTTAAATTAAGAAAGAAACAAAATGAAGGTCCTAAGCAGATGCTACTTTAATTATTTTAAAGGCAGAAATTATCAAATTAGTATGAAACGGAAGTTGAACGAACTGTTCATAGCTATGCTATACTGTTTAATTTTACATCCATAAGGATATGAATTATAAAATTAAAATTATTACTAATAGTAATAGTACGTGCTGTTAGCGAAAAAATGTGCCAAAACATTTCAGTTCCGGCAACAAGCTGCATATTGCACATTTAAGCTGTACACACATTGTAGTTTCCAAATCCACCGGGAGACACTCCCGGAAGTGACGACGTAATCCGTGATGACGTCATCAAAATGGCCACCCGTGATGTACTAAATCTCTATTATCTTCGGAACTATTCGATCAATCCTTAACGTGCGACCTATTGCTGGAAAGATAATTTAATTTGCTAAAATAAATGCTGGAACAATATATGCCATAAATCTGTTAGTTTTGGTTTTAATCTGAAGAAAAACATAATATGACTGCTGTGCGATATACTAATTCCCAATTATCTCCGGAACTAATCGATCAATCTTTTCGTGCAAACTATCGTTAGAAAGGTAATTTAATTTTCTAAAAGAAATACCGGAACAATGTATGCCGTAAATCTATTAGTTTCTGCGTAATTTGAAGGAAAACATATTGTGACATCCTCAAAATTGCCACCATGCGATATACTAAATCTCGTGTATCTCTGGAACTAATAGATCGATCTTATGGTGTAACCTATCGTTGAAAAGATAATTTACGTTGTTAAAAGAATTGCCAGAGCATTGTTTGCTGTATATATATTAGCTTTTGTTTAATATACAATACAGAAAAACATATTATAACTTCATAAAAATGACTACCATGCGATATACGAATCTGCGGTATCTCCGGAACGAATATATCACTCTTATCCTGCGACCTATTGTTGGAAATATAATTTTATTTGCCAACAGAACTGCAAGGACAATGTATTCCGTAAGTGTCTTTTGTTTAAATTGAAGAAAAACAAAATCTACACATAATTATTGCCACTTTATATGTGTAATTTAAGTTGGCTGTATTCTGCGTTTTTTTTTTATCTATAATGTGCTGCACACAATCGATAATATAGAACATAACACACCCTTCAGTACATCGGCGAACTCATTCCATGTACCAGGCGTGTCTCATCTTTCACCCACCAGTAGGTATGTCTTTGGCAACCAGTCTCAACCTAGGACAATCAAATAATAAAGCACAATAGGCCTGCCCGAGTCCTCCACAAGTCTTCCTCATATGACTAAACGTTCATGTGATGCACCGTTACCAATGGTCGAAGAAAAAACCATTGATACACCTGTGGAAATGATTGACTGGTCTAATCCACCAGAAGCAAGGCTGACCAAGAAGGTAAACTGTTATCCTGGGTAGCCTTCCA
This sequence comes from Lithobius niger, assembly GCA_023313725.1. Classification (NCBI taxonomy): domain Eukaryota; kingdom Metazoa; phylum Arthropoda; class Chilopoda; order Lithobiomorpha; family Lithobiidae; genus Lithobius; species Lithobius niger. Next base: position 16,966 of record JAHWFP010097479.1, on the reverse strand, counting down.
TTCCCGTCAAAACATCCATGAAGGTTTGAAAGGTAAATGCACATCAATTCTGCTCCCAGTATGTGATGTGAATTCCTCATCCATGGTTCGGTGTGCCATGAACATTATGATAAGTATTCTTAAGAAGATCAATTCATCACAGACACCAGTTTAAGGCCGATCAACCATCACAAAACTGCACAAAGAAATCGCTGTAATTTCAAAGATTGTTTGTGAGTTAGCAGGTAGTGGCTAGAGTGAAAACTTTGTTCAAGCCTTTGTTGCAAAACCAGGAAGGGCAGACAGCATTCTGAAGTCATCGGCGGATCGCACGTAAAACAAAGTAGGTACGCACACAAGGTTAGCATCGCAGGCCATCATAATCTGCAGAATGAGGTTATCAGAATCAGGGTGATGACTTGACAGTTCAGACAGCCGTTTAAGGGGAGGCAAAAAGAATCGGCTGAATTGATATTCTGGGATGGATGACAACTGCTGGGGTAATGTAGCCTCTATAGACTTGCAAGTGTACTAAGAGAGGTACGAGCTGTCATATTAAACAATTACTTTCCTGTACACTACCGTGTGCCTGTAAAGGCCACTGCTCAAGTGACGTACTGTGAACAATACGACACAGCTTTAATAATTTACCGTTTCCAAAAGAACCACATATAAAGCAGCAATAATTACATACACGTTACCTTTTCCTTCATATTAAACAAAAACTAAATTATTTACGGGATACATTGTTCAGGCATTTCCTTTAGAAGATTAAATTATCTTTCCAACAATGGGTCGCAAGATAAGATTGATCAATTAGTTCCGGAGATACACAAGATTTAGTATATTGCATGGTCGCCATTTTGAGGACGTCATAATGTGCATTCCTTCAAATTCGGCAGAAACTAATAGATTTACGGCGTATATTGTTCCGGCATTTCTTTTAGCAAATTAAATTACCTTTTCAATGATAGGCCGCACGAAAAGATTGATCGATTAGTTCCAGAGATAATTGGGAATTAGTATATCGCACAGCAGTCATATTATGTTTTTCTTCAGATTAAACCAAAACTAACAGGTTTATGGCATATATTGTTCCGGAATTTCTTTTAGAAAATTAAATTATCTTTCCAACAATAGGTCGCACGATAGGATTGATCAATTAGTTCCGGAGATAAGAGAGATTTAGTACATCACGTGGTGGCCATTTTGATGACGTCATCACGGCTATATGTGTCACTTCCGGGAGTGTCTCCCGGCGGATTTGTAAATTACAACATGTGAGCAGCTTCCATGTACAATATGTAGCTTGTTGCCGGAACTGAAATGTTTTTGTACTAACAGCATGGACTATAAGCAATATTTGCATTTCACATCCATAAGGAAATGGATCATGAAACGAAAGTTGCAGTTTCATTTATTTTAAAACCAGTTCGTAGAAATTCCTCTTCTAGTGCTTTCAAATAAATTAGCACCAAGTTGTCATTAAAACAACATATAAATAAATAGAAATTGATTTTATACCAATTCACGTAAATGTAACTTACCTAAAGGCCTACCGTAGCAAACTTGAAAATAAGCATTTTGCTTCAAAGTAACTCAGTTTTACTTTTGAGAACCATTGATTTAAAGTTAAATCACTTGGAAAAAAAAAGGAAAAAAAGTATTTGTCGAAAATGACATATTTTCTTGCTCGAGAAGCAATAATGTATTTTCAAATTTCGCATTAGATATTTTTTTATGGACTCATTACAGTCAATAATTAAGCTTGTATCGCATAATATTGTGATAAAGATTTAAATGAGCTTTTGGAAGTTGTTCAAAAGGAAATATTTTGCATAAACAAATTTGATATTATCATTTCCACTTCCAGCACATCAAAAAGTAATATTTACTAACCAATATGTGGATAAAAGTTAAATTTAACATCACATGATGAAAATTTTGATAGAAAAAATATAAATTAAAATACTAAATAAGAAAATTTTCTTACCATATTGCCCATCATGGCAGACGGGACAATCAAGCCTACAAGGTCCAGGGCGACGGCACTGCTGGACGCCGCTGCCGGATGCTCCCGCATCGGCGATGCAAGGGACGTCCGGATCTTGAACATGTCCGATGCGGATAAGATCCGGGAGCGGCGGCAAACCTTCCGGCAGATAGTCGTGGACCACCGAGGCAATGTCGTCAAAAAATCCGTCGGTTGCTGAGGTTCCTTCCATCCGGCGGGCGGCGTTGTTAATTGGGCTATTGCCCGGTGCAAGTTCATGTGCATGAAGAACGCATTTTCTGCGTTTACCGCCCGCCAGAAATAAGAAGAAAACTGTTCTGTGTCCCGAGGAAACGGAGGATAGGTCAAATACCAACAGTGTAAACACTGTCGGGCAGTTAAAGGGCTGCACTGCAGAAAGTGTCAACTTAAACGTATTTGTTGGGCTAATGCAGACTCCTCTGGAGGGGCGCCGTCAACTAGGACGTTTTGCCCCGGGTTCTCGAGGATCACCTCCAAGAAGAATAACCGGAGAACGTAGTCTAAGGGGTCCTCGTTGGGCAACACCGGCGAAAAGGTCACCTCTTCCACAGATCGGTGGGGACACTCATCGAATAAAGCTGGCGTCTTCTCGCAGTATAAATAATGATCCATGCAGATCGAGAACAGCACCAAGTTTAAAGACAGCAGACGTAGAAAGTCCTTCACGTACCGAGGCAGGTTCCATGCCGCGCTCCGTTCCTCTTTTGGCATCGTCTTACGCTTCTTATGGAGAGGATCCATGGCAAACAAAATTTGGAAGAGCAAAACGGAAAAGTAACTGTCGAGTGGAAGTACACAACTACGTGTGCGGGAAAAATCGGCGAATTTTCCCAGGTCCGAAATATTGTGACCCAAAAACGGACATTGGCAAAACCAATGGGTGCAAAGTTCAGGCTTGACGTCACGAAAAGGGGCCGTCTCTTTTCCTAGGGACCTAGCTCACCCCCCTCTGCTCATATAGTGACCATCAGCTATTGTTTACATGGCCTCGACCAGGCCGCATTTTGAGGTCAGATCAAGCCAGCATGGCCCAGAGCCGTATCCCAACCCTTTCAACCCACCGACCACTTTCGTTTATTACCCACCCCCTTCCTCAGCAGAGAGAGTGATCATGCTCAAATGCAATCATCAGCAAGTGAAAGGGATGGTCAAAGTAGGTCAGGATGCTTCATCTTTGACCATGGCAACGGTTGCTACCCACCCAAGAAGCTAAATTTAGCGAACTCACTCCATAGTGGGAAAATACAGAACTTTCTTTTAAAATTAGAAAAGAAAATTCTGAAACAATATTCTATGAAATAAAATCATTTAATTCATGTATAAGGTCACAAACATATACAAAAGTGTAAATAATTGTGACATGCTTTCAGATAACCTAAAATATATGTGAATATAACATAACTGATGTAGTCCAAGTTGTTGTATTTTCAGAAAAATTGTGCAACATACAGTGAATTGTGGTAAAGTGTCAAGATGGCAGATAAATGGAGGAAAAGAGGCTGAATCATAGAACAGGGATCATTCCATCATGATCCAGGACTAATGAATAAAACGATAAGTGATTCCTAGCCTTGTGGTGAAAAACATCTGTGTAAATTATACACCCCACCCCTCCTTGCCACGACACACATAAATTAGTTGACACTTGCTATGCAAACTTAAAAAAAAAAAGTGAAATTTTCTTAAGTTAATGGGGAAACGCATATTAACTTATTGTTTGGAAAACATTCCTATTACTTATTATAAAGCTCAGTTAACTTGGAAAACATTCCTCTTACTCATTGTAAAGCTCAGTTAACTCGGAAAACATTCCTGTTGCTCATTGCAAACCTTATCAATCCGAAAAAAAATCACATTACTGTTACCTATGGTGAAGCTTGCTACTTTGGAAAACATTCCTGTTACATATGGTAAAGTCATTAATTTGGGAAGACATTCCTTTTACTCATTGTAAAGTTGGTAACGTAAAAACACACTGTTGCTACCTATGGTAAAGCATACTTAACGTTAAAATCATATAAAATGATTCACCATGTGAATTCAAATAAATGTAGACATTAACGACTTAAAATTGTTGTTCACGGATGTCACACTTAACTATTTTGAAAGGTTGCATGTTGCAGCCGTAAATAGATACATAGTGAGGTACGCTTGAGGACTCGGAACGTCAAACGTAGTTCAAGTCAGTGGCAACACAAAGTTAAAGTACCTCACACTTAAGTCCCATGGAACAGATTACACACTTCTTGAAGGTTTTGTGAGTGGTAGGTCATGCTCACAGGTAAGTTATGAATGGCAGGTCACATTCATACAGATATCAAGAGTGGCAGGTCACACATCTTGAAGGTTTTGTGAGTGGCAGGTCATGCTCACAGGTAAGTTATGAATGGCAGGTCACATTCATACAGATATCAAGAGTGGCAGGTCACACTTCTTGAAGGTTTTGTGAGTGGCAGGTCATGCTCACAGGTAAGTTATGAGTGGCAGGTCATGCTCACAATGAAGGTGAGTGGGAGGTCATGCTCATCAGATTATTTCTATTTTAAGTGATAAATTTCACTACTGAACGATATTCAAATTAAGGGTGCAGAACGACCCTACACCTCTGCATATTCAAAATTAAAAACGCAGTAGACACCCATATTACTGCAGTAATGTTTATGAAAGCAGGTTTACTGTAAACACTGCAGACCATACTTATAATTGAAAAAAAAAATGTAGTTGATTTGACTTCCGGTGCTAGTAACCACACAAGCAATGCAACATCGCTCTGAACAAGATATTCAAAATTAAATTAGCAGGCATTAGCTAAGTTAAACAGTTTGCATTCGCAACGCTTAGATGCCGGAAATTTTACGGACGCATGCATAGTCTAAGTTAAACAGCTTGCCTTTGCAACGCTTAGACACCCGGAAAATTGTACGGATGCCACGCAACTTCTAAGTTAAACAGCTTGCATTCACAACGCTTAGATACCCGTATGTTACGGATGCCTTGCATATTCTAAGATAAACAGTTTGCATTCGCAACGCTTAGATACAATACTGCCGACCATAGCAGATTATTATTCCGAAAATAAATTTTCATGAGCAGCACAAATGAAAAAAAAATGTTGTATGATTGCTGCAATTCGATTTAAATTTATATCGTAGGTTCTGGAATTTTAGAATTCCAGCTTCTGACTACGCCTGTGTATTGGTCGCTTACGTTCAGGAGGACCAATGTAGGTAGCACATGGCATAAAACGGTTCTTTTCCAGGCAAAAGAGCTCGTTTTCAAGGTAATTGCCTTACAGACAAATCACTCTATAACAGGCACTCTAGTAACGAATACGAGTCGCTAGAGCATCGCACGACATTAGGGTCGAGGATTGTACAGATCACAATCCTGCGGTATAACATATTTATTGTGAGGCAACGCAATAATTTCTAAAATTCCTGTTTGCTGGTGGAACCTTAACTGCCAGGTTCGACCTGAAAATGTAGTCAAAATGGGTTGACACACATATACATGAACAAGGTTCTTAAAATGCCATGATAGACGGCTTTCCGTATTGATCGGTTTGAACTGTCGCTTGGTAGTCAAAAGGGAAAACAGACAAACATGAATACAGCTGTTTCTTAATAAGCTACGATTGACGGCTTTCCCCACGGGTTAGTCTAAACTGTCTCGTAGTAGTCAAATGGATGAAACAAATACAAATAAATAGATCATATATTTTACACACCACATCAATCGAGCCGCATATATGAAGGAGTTTCCGTACTCGTTATGCTGTTTCGAATAAATGAAACGTAGAGTCAAATGCAGACACTAACAAAAATACTACCAAAACGTGGAGTATGTGAAAATATTTTTAAATATTAAGTACGCAATAGGCACACAATCGTGTAAATTTTCATTGGGAATAACAGTATCTGACACGTTGAATATAGGGGTTAAGCGAATACGACTTAACGGGGTAACAAAACAGGTATCTTGTCCCCTCACTTATCATAATGCTTAGTTTGTTACTATGTAGCATCACAATTTTGCCGAATAAGTAAAAAGCATGTTAGAATCGATTTTTGATAACTTGGTCGCCAGTTTGAGTCCCAATACGAGACCAAACAAGTGATATATTCAGAAACATACAAGTTTCTCGGCGACTCATGTATGTAGCATGCATATGATATTTTATTATTATGAAAATTGTGTATTGCGATGAAATCTTGTTGCTATTGGTACTACAGAAAAAATATTTAAATTTGACAATGTCAAATAGTACTGTTCGAATCGAACCATGGATATTCCATATTTTATTAATTACTTATTTGCCCACGAGAGCAAATTGAAGTCACGTTTGGCTATAAAAAGTGACTTCTCTTCCAAATGTGGAGAGGGAAGAAAACAAGATTTCAAAGGGGAAAATGTTGAAAGTTGCAGCTACATAGCTAGTAACGCTTGTGTTTTTTCATTCCCGCAGCTAGAGCAAATCTAGGTCAAACGACAGGCGACATGATTGCCGAGGGTAGAGGAACCTACTCAGCCTTGAACCACCTTGGCCGGACCAGTGGCCAACTCGAGGTCGAAAGTAAGAGCACAACACGATATGGGAAAGTGCCACGCCTCCCTCGTTGGAAGCGAGAGGGATAAACAAACCCATGTGGCCAGCCCAAGGAAACCGAAATATCATTTATTTAGGATCAACAGCAACAAAGTTGATTTTATTAAAAATGAGTTCAGTCACATGGAGAATGCGCTCTCGAGTCTTGCATGCACTTAAGCCATACAGTATTTTATTCCAATTCCACCCAGAATAGTATTGCTCAATTAATGAAGCAAGTTAATCTTGCTGTACATAATTATTGCTCTGATTTCTGTGAAGGTTGTTTTTTTACCTCAAAGAAAGGTGTGTTTTTCCTAGTCACACGGCAATTAACTTTGGGCCGCCGGTGAATGCGAAATTCTTGCTTAATTATGTAAAGCAGTTTCTGTTATAAATGAGCTGGGTTTGGAAGCTAAAATAAGGAACCACGATAAAAGTACCATGATTTTAGGATGAACAGGGATTATGTAGGGAAATTAATAATGGCTTAATTAATATTCATAACAGAAACAATACAATTAATTAATTGGATGCATATTGCATAATATCATACATTTATTAAATGCATGAGCCGAGTATTTATTTGAATATTTCAAAACGACTCCAGATAGCAATTATAATTGGGAGTCCTTCTTCAAAGACGACCGAGAGGTGGCAAGATCATTTGAGACTGAACAAGTGTAATTACACCTATTGTTAGAGTTTAAAGGATGGCATTATCAGCTGACATTATTTACGACAGTTTCGTAGAACCTAAACGACTTTCCAGAAGTAGATTTAATTACGATAGGATCGTCGCTCATGATCGATCACTACGTGGAATAACAATAAGTCCCTCCCACACGGGATGGCGGCATATATCTTCAAAGTGCCACGTACGGGGAACAATTAATGAACCCGAATGCTACAATAGAATGATTGACAGGCGGAGAGGTCCCATTTGACGATAAGGGCCCAAGCTGTCCAAATGTTACTATATTTAGCATTTCAATAATAAATGAATACTACAATGGATTGATCATGGCCGATAACACCACAGTATTTAAACCGAACCTCGGAATACGTGATATCATTCGATCACCAGCCGCTTAACTGTTGTTAACTAGTTCACGCCAATTAAATTTCCGAAGGCCGCAATCCAGAAGTACGCCAGGCCGATCGCCGTGCCGGGTTAGTGACGAGGCTTCGCCGCCCAGCCAAGCCGTGGGCCGATGGCCGCACTCAAGCTTCTATTATAGAGCTAAGTATTCTGATTGATTAGCGATAGCTAATGTTGTTTATGCTTAACTAGTACCAATCCGTACGCTACTAAATTAACCCGAGATACCCTTAATTAATATAGAGAATATCATAATGATTAGGTTTACCGCTCGACTTAATCCGTAATGCCATTCGTTCGACTTACTGCCGATAATTGTAATCATACAAGCAAATCATAACAATCTGTCATTGAGTTAATTGGCCATATTGTGGGGTCAATATTGTGTACACTGGAGTGTCGATTAAAGGCCCAGTATAATTGGATGTTTGCTTATTATTTAGCCTACCTATTTTATACTTGATTTGTGCTTTATACAATTGTTTGCCCTTATGCCATCCTAGACGATAATGTTTATTCTGGTCAAATGGTCACTGGAATAGAACATTACATGGGTGATCTCGCCGCACGTGCAATAATTCCTGGCTTGACAAGTTCTCACCTTTGTTCCTACTTCTTTGTGTGTTGTCACGTTCTTCTTGATGCTTCATTTTTATATTTGAATGTTCGTAGTTTTCAATTCCACTCACTGTGGCTCTTTTCCGGTAGTGTGGTCACTCTTCTTACTTGTTCGCTTCCTTATGTTTGTTGCCTCGTGGTGTCAAATTTTCCCATCGTTGTTGTTTTTTCGAGTCCCTGTTCGTTCGCCATCTTTTGTTGTGTAGTCAGACACAGCAAACTCAAATCTGGTTTCCAAAGTTTTCTTCTATTTATTCAACAGCTTCAGTCATCTTACAGCCATGGATGGCTGGGATCAGAACTGATTTGCCCGGATTATTCCCCTGCAGCAGCAAGTCTGCTGACCATCGCATCGCCATTGTGTTCGTCGTCACACTTTGTTTCTGCCTCTCAAGTTGTCAAGGCCCACAGAGTGAAGTGTGATGCTCGCACCGTGACAGCTCCAACGCAGCGACGACGTTCCGCGTCTACAATCCTACGTACCCGTTCCGCATACCGTCGTTCCCGCGGATGACACGTACCACTTCTTCTTCTCACCAACCTCATTCGATTCCCCGGTTTCCCTTCTCGAAATGGCAGACCAGAGCTCCGGAACCCAATTGGACTACTTTCCTTCATCACATACAGCCATCCTGCCTCTGGTTGGTTCACCAGACTCAGTAGCAAACTCAGATGACCTACTGGCTACTTCATCCTCGGTCATTTCCTCATTGCCCCAGTCGGGTACGACTGATCCCAAAGTCATTTGTCATGGACTTCTGGCGTCCATACCAACTCTTAAGTTCTATCGGTTCTCCCAGCCACAGTACCATTGTTGCCGACACTCAGCCATCTCTGCATCCACCAACGTTGGACTATAAAAAAGAGAACGCTCTCGGTTCCCGATTACCTTCTCGTTCTAACGTCCATTATACTTATTTCTTTCCAGCACCTGCTCGTCGCTCTGGTCGTGTTCCCATGACACAGTCCTTCTTGTACTGATAGCCTCGCCAACCACCATCAGCGGTATTCCCTGCTCTTATCCCATTTTACGTCTGAGCAGAACAGGGGGAGCATTCCGACGATTTGGTTCAACCACGATTCCACACGTTCTGGATCCGCCTCCCGGCTTAGCCTCTTCAACAGCAGGACACCTCCTTCATCTGCGATGAAAACCTTCCGTATGATGTACATTACACAATCTTGGGCACCACATCCTCAGACTTTTTGCTTTTGTCTCCACGTTCTCCTTCAGTCCTACGTTCCCAGCCTATCTCGATTCTGGGCATCACTCCTCTTACTTCCAGTCGCATCCCCTCCTCGGCCACGATGACCTCCGCTCTGCTAATGAACATGCAACCTTTACTACACCATCCTTCATGCACCGATGGCATTACTCCACCTAGCCATGGTTCCCCCGCGGTTCCACCGTCTTAACCCTTGCCATCTTAATTACGGAACCACAGAAAGGGAACCTGACTTGAATCCTGCAACAACTACAATACCAAGCCGCCTTCTCGGTTCGACCTTGCCTTCACCCACAAGATTTCTTAATAAAAGCATTTGCTCACATTCAGCCCCCAAAAAAAACACGACGTAACACCCTTCTGACTTCGGAAATTGTGAAGGTTTTAATTGTTTTTTTTTTCAGCGAATCAGATCAAATCTAAGGGACCCTGCTTAGCAAAAAAAAAAAATTCTAAAATCTGACAATTACACCACTACTGACATTGCATTCACCGAGAAAGAAGCATCAAAAGGGAACCCAAGCAGCGTTCCTAACAGGGTTTCGACTCCACGACGAAAAAGCTAGGGTATTCCAGGATTGGGGATTCGTCTTGGAGGGGTCTCTTCCTATGCTACGTTGTATGGACATCATCGATGCCTCAATTCACATGGTGCCGTCCCGTTCTTGCAACAGAACGAACCACTGAAATTTCTTTTCATGAACGTCCCGATCCATGATTACGTTCCGTACACTTATCCTCGACTTTTCTCGAGCTTCCTCTATTCCACCCATACATTCTCGACCATCATTATATTTTTTTCCAGCACACAATCCTTCATTAATATTCTGCTCATACTACTAGCCGTCGGCAGGTGCCTCTCACGATCCCCTCAGCAGCAGTCCACATTCCGCATTCACTGCCACCTACTATAGACACTATAGACAGGGGGCGCCACCAGTTGCTGACCTGTCGCTCCCTTTTTCAAATTTTACCGTTTCGTCATCATGGCCGATTTTTCATCGTCCGAAGACCCGATTCCAAACCAACAACAGCATCCCGATCAACAACAACTGTCACTTCTGAACTTCCATCCCCTTCACCCTGTCGTTGCTTGGGATTCACAGGAAAAATTACGCACTTCGATCCCCACCCAAGCTGTCAAAACCATAGGTCCTGCGACGGTATCACGAAGCAATGTCGTATATGTCTCTCCATTTCACCAACGAAGTGGGCTCTCATACGGAAGAGGCAGCGACTTTCAAAGCAACGAGCGGATCGTGCTCGCCGTCAACGGGCAACCGCCGCTTCAGACTGATGCTCCAGTTCTACCTTCTCCAACAGATATAGTCACACCTAAGAAGGCCTCGAAACGAGTTACGCCAACACTCGATCCTCATCGTTCCCCCAAGAACCCACGATTACCTACAACAGATGCTGTCCCAGCCACTGCCAGCACACCAGGCCTCACAATTTCGAAGTCTAGCATCCCTGCGACAAAGTCTGTCCACATTAAATCTGCTTGGATTCCTCTTGCCCCACCAGTGCGTTGTGCTACTTCCAAAACAACTGTAAAGAAGAAGCAGTTTACTTCCCCACCGGATTCCACCACCAACAAAAAGGTATTGAACGGACAAGCTGGTTCACCGATTCCGCCTCCACCTCCCGACTTAGTTCCACAAGTACCCAGTTCCCCTTCTGGACTAGCACCGTTCCCAGCGGCTTCGGTTTTACGCGAAGCTCTCACACGTGGCATTCACTTGTCCGGTGGGGAGGATGAGAATCTGGACTTCAATATTAACTTTGTCCTCATTTCACTGAATATTTTGCCACGGAATTTGCTTCTTTACGTTCCGCACTAATAATGAACTCCCTAAAAGAAGCAGCCGCATCTGCGGATACTCTACGAGCAGAAAACGCCATGCTCTGCGCCTCCAATGAGGCTTTTGCCAACGAGCTAGAAATTGTGAACCTACGTTACTATTCCATGAGACTAAATTATGCTCCTTTACGGACTCATCACGCCTGGGTCTCGCCGATACCGTCATTGCCGCTTTGGCGAGCATATTACTGCGCTCGATCGTGCACGCGTCGCCTCCACAATGCTCCTTCGGCAACAGCTATGCGTTCACCTACACGGCAACCACCTGCCACACCACAGCCTTCTCCGTCCGTTCACGACCTTCATCAAGCCGCACCATCACCTTTGCCTTCCCCACTGGCAGACCCATCGTCTACAGCACAACATTTGTTCACCCTGTCGGCGATCCTCCCAATTCCGCTACCACAGACAGTATTTCTGACACAACCGCCGTCGCCGATGCTCTCGATCCAACCAACCTAGCCGGTTCTTCTCTTGTACCTGCCACGGTCATTCCTCTCACTCATCCTGGACCAGACGATTCTTCTTCCATCCAGGTCTCTGTCACGACTGATGATCCCCTCGATCCTCCCAGCACATCAGCAAAAATTGTCGATTCCGCAGTTACGGATCACACCGTCCAGACCGATAAACCCTTGGATCCACCTGTCCGTTCCCCGGTCTCACTTCTGTGCGAGACAGCAAAATCACCTATACTCTCTCATATAGCGAACTACTCCGTATGGCAGTTCGACAATGCGCCGACCTTTGTGCCTGTATTCCACAGGATAAATCCACATACACCATCAGCCTCCGGGAATCTGCCTTGCTCCTCATGTCGTGCTAAGGCAAAAGGGGTAGTGCTGGGATTCAGGATGGTCCAGTAACTTCACCAAGACCTAACTAAAACCCTCATAATGCGTTCGGGCCAGCGAGGTGTTCGCTTCGACGGCTCCCACCATCATTAGGGAGCGGTGGAAACTTACCCCTCGATTTACATCTTTTGATCCACTCTTTCCTGCATCTCAGGATAATTAAACTGTTCCAATCCATCAACGATTGCCAAAAGAACAACAAGTACTAATGGAAAAACTCATCTTTCATCCACTTTCCTACTTCTTCTTTATTGGTGTGTGTCTAGAAGTTTCTACACCTTACAACCATCTTCATTTATCTTCACAAAGAACTAACAACCATTCGTTCCTGACCAAGAAACACTCCGTACCATACATCTTCAAGTCATCTTTCTTCCCCACAAGGTAAGATGTTAAGACCCCTGCATGCGGCACACAAAAAATAAATATATATAAATAATATATGTGTGTGTTACCCTTTACACAGCTATTGAGCAAACCGCATTTCCCAACCTTACCTGCCATTACCCAGGCGATCCCTTCTGAGTCTCGCCGTTCCACCTCCGCATTCCTTATACGGCGAAATTGGTTGAGGGATCAGGTGTGTCTTCACCGGGAAAAAACATGTTTCTTGTTTTGCCAAAACTTATTAACCTGATAATTTTTGCATTACATTGTCCCCAATGGTCGTCAATGGAATGTTTCCCTGGAGGTTTTTCGGTTGTGTGTATCCGCCTGCTTGCATGATCCCACTGTGCCTGCGCGACGCAGTCCTCCTCTATATAAGCGGCAGCATGGCCGATGTCGGCATTCATTTTCCTCCAAGAGGTTCCTTCGTCCACTCGTCCGTCGATTTATGGATTCACCTTTCGCGACTTCTCGTCCTTCGCGACTTGTCACCTTTCAAGACTTCTTCATCCACCGCCGCCCATGACGGCCTTCCGGCCTTTGGTCTGACTGCGGATGCTGCGCCCCCACCTGCTCCCCCACCTGCCCCTCACGACTACCGGACGCCCGGTCTCAACTGCGACGGCCTTGTCGCGAATGATGAAGACGACTCAACGCTCCAAGACGGTCAACGCACCTCCACCTCCGCTCTTGGCCTTAGAAGAAGAGCTTCGGCATGCCAAGGCGCTTTTCCGTTAAGAGGTATGGAAACTCCGTGAGGCTACATCTCAACAGAGGTTGTCCAGCACGAACTCTCTCCTTGTCCTTCATCTAAATCATCACGTCGTGACTACAGCGTCACTTGCAGCGCAGCCCACAAGTCTCAATGACAAGTCGCGACAGCCGCAAACGCTACCCGCCCTCCCTTCCTCTGGGAGCTAAGCAACGTTGATTTTCCACACCGTCTGTTGTCGCGACACAGGCTGTCACGACACCTTCCGCACCTGCCAAAGTCGCCATCGACGTGAACAACTCACTTCAAGACGGTCATAACACCCACATGACAACCGCCGACAACGTCTCAACCCGAACGACTGCTAGACACCCGATCTAGACCAAGACTCCCTTGTCGCTAATGACGGAGCTGGCTCGCCGCTTCAGGATGACCAACGTACTCCACCTCCTGTAAGGGCTTTTTGGCCAAAACCCTTTTGGAGAGGATACCGGGACTCCAGCTGTCAAAAAAACCTCCGGGAAACTTTGTTTTAACGAACTCTATTTTTTTCTCCAAGTCTTGGCACCCCCCGCCCCTGACTTGTCCGACCTCCAACTTCAAACCATTGTGTCTACAGGAGTTACCAACAGAAATGGCCCATCATATAATTTCTTAAGAGCCACGAATATGAACTTTCATTCTGCGAAAACAGAACTCAAAAATTTTCGTCTGGTTCTCCAGCTACAAGCTTTAGAAAAAGTCACCAAACTGTGCTGCGACGCACCCACTTCCGGTCATCGTAACTTCAACTAATTTGTACAAATTTTTAATATTTCTTTTCTATTTTAATAGGCATAAAAGCCGATCATGTTTAGCTTAGTTGTGGAATAGGAGTGGCTTCCTTTGCAAAGGTACTTAACCTCATAAATAGGATGTGAACATGTCGAATGTGATATTTTTTATCTGGTTGTTGCATGCACAAATATATGAAAAATTTACCACTTCCATGATAACTAAGTTCTGCCACTGCAAAGTTAATGCCCCAACTTTAAATGCGTTCTAGCACTTTTCACTACGTTAATTATTTACTCTCTTGTTATCTTAACTTGCCCCCAGAACCCTACCACGTGCTCGAACTTCAAAAAAATATTTAACGGCAATTTTACCGGACGCAACTTTTTAATGTAAATATTACCACGAAAATCGCCGAAGGTGACCACCCAATTTCCCAATGCTTTACTAGCTTGCCCATCCTTCTATTAAAAAATTATACTAAAAAGATCTGGTTCCCAAAGTCAAAAACAAGTATTCTGTGCAAAACACTTCGCCCCCCCCCCCCCCCCGCCCAGTATCTGATGAATAACATCCCAGTTTTGGATTTCATTGCTTGTTTAATTTAGCCACAGTGATTTATTCACTGTATGAGCCTTTCTACGAGCATTAAAATCCATATTATTTTAATTTCATTTGTAAATAGGCCTTTTCCCAATGTTCCTTTGTGTCAAACACAAACTGGCCGTGTGGAGTCGTCACTTGTGTGCTCCACAATGGCAACCATCAATTTCATGTCAATATGTTAACCCTACCAAGATACCCCTTTAACTACTAATAGGCTATTCCATAATTGTATATAGTATTAAGTTGTATCACATGACTTCCTGTTACACTTGTATTTAAAGAGAAGTAAACAGGAAGTTCGCTGTCTTATCAGCTGTAGCCTACACTCTTGTAGTCCGTGTGTTTATTACCATTGGTGCCCACGCTGGGCTTAGGTGTGTCCCCGCTGAGGACATCACAGTTGGTGACGAGTCCGGTACCTTTGGTAATCTTTAAAAGCTTAAGCTTAAACTGATAGGTCTTCAACCACATCTTTGCTCCATATTTGTGGTAAGTTGCAAAATTAGTGCTCTGAATTCCTATCAGAGTTGAAACTTTTTCAAACAGTGTTATTTTGTCGTGGTAGTGCTGTGTGGTACGAAATGATAACAGTTAAATTTTGTACCTTAACAACTAGAACCGAAGTGGGCAATTGGATTTATTATGGTTAATTTTACCTTGGCAGTGTTCTAGAGCAACGCACTGGCGTGTCCGCACAGGCAGTATTATAAACCTGAAGGTTCGAAAAATGTGCTGCTAAATTAACCCTTGTAAATTCGATTGTGCCATTGCCCATATTTGGGCTAGTGTGTGCCGGTGTAAAATTTAACACCCTAGGTTTATGCTCAAACTTATCTGATGTGTGCCGAGGCTTAGGCCAGAAGTGTTATTTTGTAAAACGTTGCAAATGGTGAACGTAAAACATTTTTTCAAAGCCTAGTCCCTTTAAATTTAACTTGTAGGCAGTTAATTTATACAACTAGGTAGGCTACAGTCAAGCTGGATTTATTTCTGTGTTAAATAAGTGACCGGTAGTCTTGAGTGCTCCAGTTTAATCCTTACATGTTAAACAGGATTGTAATTAAATTTAATTAAATTTAATTTTGTTAGGCTTATGCCAAAGACAGGTGTCGGTAGCAAACTACCTGTAACTGCTAAAATTAGCAGTGAAAGTGAAACTGAAAATAATTCAGTAGTGAACGCAAGCGTTAATGAAACTAGTTCTAATTTAAATCTAAATTTTGAATCTAGTGATAGTGAAGACGACGTCAACATGGGTTCGTCTAAAACTGCTGGTTTATTTTCGGAATTCGATTGCGAATCTGACACATGGGAGAAATATTCCAACCGAATTAGTTATTTTTTTAAATCTAAAGAAATACCAGCAACCAAGCAAGTTAATTTTCTAATGGCATCTGTAGGCCAGAAAATGTTTGATAGAATTCAGAATATCCTCTCACCTGATTTGCCCGACTCATTAACATTTCATGAGCTCGTTAAAAAAGTCTCAGACGACATTGAGCCAGTGCCCTCCGTGGTATTTGAGCGTGTTAAATTCTTTAGAAGATCGCAAAAATCAGATGAGAGTATAGGGGAATATTTAGCTGCATTAAAGCTAATGACGAAGTATTGTGACTTCGCTAAAATTAAAGATATTAACAACGAAATGATTAAGGATCGCCTAATTGGGGGGATCCAATCGGAAGTAATTCAATGCGAGTTGTTGAAACAGACTCTGGATTTAAAGGCTACAACATCCTTAGCTTTATCCTTAGAATCTGCCGAAACGGACCAAAGCGTTTTGAGAAGCCATTCTAGAGCTGTTAACTACGTAGCTAAAAAATCGAGCAAAACATCAAGTAGGCCTAAATCCACTAAGGATATCATTTGCTATTGTTGAAAAAACACAATGTAAATATCGAGACTATACATGTGGCCGATGCCACACTGTCGGCCATGTAAAAGCCGTGTGCCGAAAATCTAGCCATTCGAATAGAACTTCAAAATCACTCGACCACCCTAAAGCAAGTTCTAGCACAAATTTTAAGGCTAGGCCGAACACAAAACAAAAGTATAGCTATAAAAAACGTGTCAACAAACTCGAACGCGATAGCGAAAGTGATAGTGAAGAAGCCAGGATGTTGAAGCCGAAAATTCAGAGTCTGGTTCCGGGTCTGATAACGATTCAGACAACGACTATTTTGTACTGAAAAATAATACTCTTGGACTGAGTCAGGCTGCGGACCAG
>JAHWFP010097477.1:2363-14187 GCA_023313725.1 Lithobius niger | reverse complement strand
ATTTTCGCTGTTGGCTAATTTCCAATTTTCCTTAATATTATTTCCAGCGATTTATGTCTATTTATTAATGACTTAGTAACTCGG
This sequence comes from Lithobius niger, assembly GCA_023313725.1. Lineage (NCBI taxonomy): Eukaryota > Metazoa > Arthropoda > Chilopoda > Lithobiomorpha > Lithobiidae > Lithobius > Lithobius niger. The sequence continues at coordinate 14,103 of JAHWFP010097477.1, read as the reverse complement.
ACAGAATGGGTGTACACCTTACGCTTGTAGCAGGTTGTCTTGCTTGGAATCGCTGCCATGTTACCAAACCGAAAAAAATGTCAACCTAAAGCAAAGTAGGAAACTCACACCCGCACTATCATCTCATGGGTCATTATACGACGATTTCGGACAGCTGTTCGTCAAAAACCAGGTAGTAAGGGTCTAATGCTTAGCAGCGTCTTATACTGGCCAAATTTGACACCTATAGACATATAGACCTATGCCTTGCTTGGAATCGCTGCCATGTTACCAAACCGAAAAAAATGTCAACCTAAAGCAAAGTAGGAAACTCACACCCCCACTATCATTGGATCATCGCATGGGTCATTATACGACGATTTTGAACAGCTGTTCGTCAAAAACCGGGTAGTAAGGGTCTAATGCTTAGCAGCGTCTTACTGGCCAAATTTGACACCTATAGACCCTTACAGTCAAAGCTTGTCCGTGTTCCTTACAGGTTTTGACTTTTAGACCCTTACTTTTAACTTTTAACGATACGTTTTTGTTTATTAATATAATATGGTGAGGTTCTGAGAAGAGAGGAGCAGACTGTGACGTCAGTGGCAAGGCCGCAGTATGACCTGCACAGGGTCTTATATCTGTTCATTGACCGTTTGAAGTCTAGCCGGTTCACAAACCCTAATGTGGGGCAACAAGTGCGCCTTCTCGGTCCTGGGTCCATGTCCTATAGGTCCTGGGTCCTCGGGCATGCTGGGTCCTTCTCGGAATAGAATAACTCATCTCTATTTTATAGACATTCCTTCATAATTATTTTTAGCAATGATGTAATGTCGCTTGTATACTATAAACCGAGGGAAATGTTGTGTCTGGGCCGACATCCGACCTGGCCAAGAAGAATGCGAATCATACAATCTGTAAGCTACATGTTGGCTGAACTACTACAACTCAGTCAAAGGAGAAGCCTTATAGACTAAAATCCACTAGCACCAATAGAGCAGCGTCATGTGACGTCATATTGGCTACAAGAGAGATAGCTACAAGGGGCACTAGATTGAAATGGAGGATTAAACAACGGCATTTCTAGTCAAGGCAGTTTGAGAGCGGATTTCATAGGCTTAAAAAAGCGTTGTTTCTCTCCAATCCCTTATGCTGCTAGGTTGTAATTGAAACATAAAGATTCCACTTGCTTGAAAATGTCAGCAACTGCCAACAAATCGACAAAAATCGTGCGTTATAGGCCTAAGAAATCCACTGCATTGTCTTCAGTAAGACGACCCGTCTTTCCCCCCTCTAGTGACCCTTGCAGCTAAACCTGTTACTGCCTCCAGCATAGAGTTATATACAATAATACTACGTTGTGCCACTGCCCTATAGACTAAAATCCACTAGCACCAATAACATAGGAACTTTGCCATTTCTCTACTGCTATGAGTCTCAATGTGTTCAAGAAGAAGTTACAACTGGGTCGATATTTAGTATCTTTAAGCCGGAAAATTTAATATGTAACGGAACTCTAACCCCCAGACGCGGCAAATATAAGTCTTAAAGTATCCCAACATAAGCCAATTTTGTTGTTCTCTGCCTTAATTTCTGACGTTACACATTTCTTTCCATTACATGCCGTTGTTAGCAAAATTTGTTAACCTAGCTGCAGTTTAAATAACTCGATCGTGCATATTTGAGCTGTTATATTTTCGCCTTTTTGGATCAAATGTTTGTTCTTTTTAGAGTAGGAACAAAAAAACATATACGCATGCAAGTTAAATCACAGGGAAAAGCTTCAAGGTATATGAAAACAAGTTAAATCAGTTAAAACACTTTACTAAGAACAGAATCCAGTGAGAAGAAATGGTACTCAAATTGGTAAATCTCAAATTCTTTCTTTTTGTATGAAACTCTGTATGCAAGGGTGTATAGTGTACGTACGTTGGGGCACTTGGGGGACGTCCTCCCCCTCCCCCCTTTTAGCCCAAATACCCTCCTTTTCCTTCCCTATCTTCCCCATCAAGGGAACAGCAAAGTACAAAAGTAGCATGCAACGGGGCGCGGCCCGCACCTCCCCGAAATAAAAAGGTCGTCCAAAAAATGTTGAATGGATGGTGCTTAAAGGCACACCACCTCCTCCGTCCCGATAATTGTTCCTGAAGTTTTCGTTCCTCTTCTTTTCCACCTAAATCATTTTAAAAGCCATCCTAAATTGGCCACCTATTGATGTTTTGTAATTAGCGAAACTGGTTTTTTTCTATTTGACAATGTATCCTTTGATGTGATTCTTTTTATTACCTTGTTTTTAATGATGCTATTTTAACGTGTAACACATTCGCGGTCCCCCAGGGAACCCTTTTTTGGCGCTTTGCTCGTTGTAGAGCAATAAATACTTATTGTTGCTGCCGATTATTATTATTAAATAATACTAGTGAAAACTATTTCATTTTTGTAAAGAAAATTTTTAAAAAAGGACTAATTGTAAATCATCGTATTTTCACTTTGACACCAGTAGCGAGTCTAATTTACTAAGGAGTGGGACAAATCTTGGCATTAAAACCACGGAACTGGAAGGGCAGGAAAAAGACACTCCAGTGATACCAGGGTCGAAAGGTTATTCAGAATTAGAATCATAGCAGTTGATGTTGTTGGGTAAATTACAACTATTCTTGAGGGTACTTAAAACCACACGTAAGCATGGGAAAGGGGCTGGTGTCCTGCATCATTCAGTAACATTATAATCACTCGACCAAAATATTCGAGGTTGTTTTTCAACGGCACAATGTCTCACTGAAAATTTTGGTTGTCTGATTAGAGTATACAGGGTGTCCCATAAATTTACTGACAAACGTTGGGTGGTTATGGAAGGCAGGGAAACAAGCAACTACCCCGGCGGCGCGAGGGGGGCTTCTGCCCCAAAGGCCTCCCCCCCCCCCTCCAAAAAAAAAGTGACGCTGTGTCTGAAATGATGGACTTGAGTTTGCACCATTGAATAAATAGACATAAATCGCTGGAAAATAATATTAAGCAAATTGGAAATTAACTAATAGCGAAAATCATACACTAGACGGTCATCATACACGGTTGTGACCTTAATAACGGGTTCAGTGAGTTATCTTTATGCCAGTGGAGGATGTGGCCATAGCGATTAAGGCACTATGCAAGTGATCTGATGGGGGCGAACTGGGTAGCCGGTTCGAATCCGGGTCATGTCACTTTTAGTGTATGATTTTCGCTAATTTCCAATTTTCCTTAATGCACCATTGAATAGCACCTACAATGCTCCGAACATACACGTTATGCTCTGATATCTTTAGGCGTCTTTGATTTTTTCCGGAAAAAAACTGTTTTCGTTAGCAAACCTCTAGATCCTGTGTTTCGGTAACGGTTCATTTTTTCATTTTCGGATATGGGTTTATTAGCAATAGTTGCTCGTTGCTTGCCTTCTGTAACCACCCACGTTTGTCAGTTTGTTACTAAGCACTCCAGGGTGCTTATCCCATACCATACGTATGGCAGTGTTTCACAATACCCCAGAGGCTTATACCTCACTTTCCTTAAAGTTGGGTGCAAAGGCAAAATGTTGACGTTTCTAGTCTCCACCCGACGCAATGACTTGGCATTTTGGGGTCAAATTTCTCCACGCAACGACTATAAACAATAGTATTTTGTGATTAGATATGAAGCCTATTTTGTATCATTTTGGGGTAACGATAAATTTGACCTGGTTTTTTCTGTTGTTTTTTGGTTTGTTTTGTCTTCCTTCGTGAATTTTCGGCCGCTTGCCTTCTGCTCATACTGCGCACTGTCGGAGGTACCAGAGGTTTCCACCTATTACTCCATTAAGAAGGGATGCCTACATTCCTTCCTGGTAACGGCATGTAAAGTATAAAAGGAAAGATTGGGGGAAGGTGGGAAGAAGGTTAAGAACAACAAAAGCACCAGGCAGCTACAAAAATTGCGTAAATAGTAAAAAAAAAAAAGTTGGTTTTTTATTCCACGGATTTTTATTCCTTTCAATTTTTTTTTCCTTTCGATTTTCTTCCTCTGGATTTTTTCTTTGGATTTTTTATTTTACCTAGATTCCTTCCCAACCGACCACGGAGCAACACTAGATTTTTTTTTTCATTGCTGTACTAAAAAAAACACACCCTTGAAAGTTTGTGCTAGCTTTTGGAATGAGGTAGATCGTCACAGACAGACAGTCAGATATAGGCTATGACAAGAAAATCGGGAAAAGCGAGTGGAATAGTAAGAGATTCGCTGAATTCACCACGTAGGACAATTGAAACTCCGTTCAGATCGTATGATTGATCATTTTTTAAAGTGATTACAGAGAAAGGCGGAAGTGATGTCATCACGGAAATGTTATGTTTTCAGGGTCGTAAAACATACAAAGTCGTAAAACGTACGAATTTTGGAGTGTTCTAAACACAATCGTAAATACATTTTTGTATAAAGTCTTATCCTTAGGTTAGTCCCTGACTGTTTGAAAGGTCTTCTGTTAATTAGCCTATACTGTTTTATACAATACAAGTTCAGAATGTGTGCTATACCGGAAGAATAAAAGAAAAGTGTGAACATTAAGGGCCGCCTAAAACTTCCAAACTTCGCAGATTAGCTTGCATTCTAGACATAACGAAGCCAAGGCTAATTAATGCGCAAACGAAGCACAGGTGTGACGTGATACGCCTTCACCCAACCTGTGACGTCTCACCTTCTCAACTCATGATATCACTTAATCGCATCCAAGATTTTGTAAAGGGGTGCTGGTGTATCAAATTGCTCGGATCATTTTTTTTTTTTTGCCTTGATGTAGAAATGAACTTAATTTTACCCTCTTTTTAATTCGACGTGTCACACGTCAGTAAATGTAGTTGTGCCAAAAAAGGAGGCCTCGAGCAAATCGAGTCCGCCACATTTCCTCAAAAACTAGACATAATTTTCAGTGCCCCACGGATTCAGAATTGTTCGTAGTGTCCTGTTGGTATGTCTGCCATTCCAACTGCTTACGTCAATAGCGCATTTTTATCCTCGTATTTTGTAGAAAAAAGCACATTGAATTAGTGATGCAGTGTTCGTGCATCCTTGTTTTAGTCTTCTGTACAGCCGTACCGGCTGAGAAGACTATTGCAACGACTTTGTCCGTCCGCCCGTCGCTTTTTCAACTTCGCAACGGTACCAGATATTGACGACCATTAATTACAACGTTAGATTCAGTGTGAGAAGTTAGTTAAATAACATGGCAAATTAAAACATCGTTACTTCTTATATAGCTAATAGAATTCTTCGACGTAACTAAATTAAATAATAACATTTGATCGTCGAATTAAAATCATAAGGTAACACTCAATAAAAACAAATGGATTTTAGCTTCGTTTAAAATAGTCTCGTCGCATTGTTGCATGAATGAAAAGGCTTATCGTCGAACCAAATTCTCCATTAGGCCTATATCTGCTACTTACGAAATTAAAACTGCATTTTTAAAATTAGGCCTAAAATCATGTTACCATGGCAACGTCAATTTCTACGAGTTGCTAACAGTGTCTCTTTCGTCACTTCCCTACTACCACTGATCTATAGAGGCTACGTTGCGCGTTACGTTCTAACACTGTAACTGTGCCTGTAGGCGCACCGTGTTGCAAAAATAAATACACTTACAATACAATCCATATCTCCGTTAGCTACTACTTACGAAATTAAAACTGCTGGTTAAAATTAGGCCTAAAAGCTGACAATTACGCCTAAAATGTAAAATAGGCCTAAAAGCTAACACATTCTTAACCGACAATTGTGATGGCTACTGCCTTTAGATTAGTATAATAGAGATATCTGTTGTAATGCATGATAGAGGTGTGCGCCTCAACATTGGAAGTGGAGGAACTGTACAGAAGACCGGTGCGACTAGGCAGTCGCTGTAGCCGCTTGTTTAATAATAATAACACCCAGTTACACAGTCTACTGTAGTTATTTCTTTCCTTCATTAAATTGCGTCAATATTTTTAAAAAAATCATTAGGTAAAACAATTTGATAGTGTAAATATTCACACAAAAAATAAAACGCGTTTTGGTTACAATTTATGTTTTTTGTCTTATTTGTTGAAGAATTATTTCATGTGTTTCAACATTTTAAGGCAGCTCGTTGTAAAAGCGCTCTACTTAGACGGTCACGCTTTGTGACAAGCTGAAGCTTACGATCTTGTTATCCCGACAATAAGCAAATCGCAGAAGCATAATTCAGTTTCGTGCTTGGGAAACCCGCCTCTTGAGCTTCTTCATCCGCCACAGTCCTTCACTAAGTTAAATAACAAACTACAAGGTAAATATTAAGGAAGCAGACAGTCTGTATTACAAGGGCGTGTGAGAATACAAGGTACACTAATCTGGAAAAGAAAGAAAAGACTACTGCCTCGACTGAGAATTTTACTCAGGACCAACTGTGGTCCAAGACGGTTCCGAGATACAGGTTCCACTGGCTAAAACCTGTAGTGTTCAACATTTCTCATTGGTGACCTAAGGGCCTAAAGCAACTGGCTTCTTAAGCCGTTTCCACACTGTACACCGAACGCGGTGTTTGGGGTCCAGGCCCCGGCTTGTGCCCACTGCCCACAGGCAAAAACCGACACCCTTCCTTCCTTACTCCTTTCCACACTGAACTCCGACATCGTGTTCAAGGTCCGGACTTTAGTTAATTTTTCTCTCGCTACAACATTTTCGGCGCCATCGTTGTAGATTTCTCCCCTACCTCTCCCGTCCCCTCCTTCCGTTTATCTCATTATTGCTTACCAGTGCTCCAAAGAGTCAAAACGCGGGCCCGCGCTCCGACCCTTTCCACAGTGAAAACACGGGGTCGGGGTCGGGGTTGACGTCTCAAGTCCCGACCTCGAGCAGGACTCGAAAGTCGGGGTCGGGTTCGGACTCAAGTCGGAGTCGAGTGTGGAAAAGGTATTAGCTTCCACGCTAGAAACGCTCCTTTCCTCCTTGATCACCAATCAGAAAGGTTGACCAGCTTCTTAGCTTGGTTGGAGACAGTAGCCCGGGTCCAAGTTTCAGTCGGAGCAGTTGTCCTTTCTTTCTTCTCATATTTGTGTGTATTGTATTTTACAAGGACGTTCTTTAATACATAATTGTCTGCTTTATCGGCTATTTTACTAAGCTCTCCCGTCATCTGTTGCTTTTGAATACCAAATATGTATTATTATTAGTACATTAAAAAAAAAAAAATATTCTTATTGCTGGTCGTGAAATTTGCTTCAATTAAACCCTCCGTGAAATGAATGCTGTAGGCTACTCTATTTGGAACAAGTGGGATTACCGGACGTGATAAAAGGCCTTCAGAAGGATTCGAGTCTACGTTGAAGATGGATGCAATTGTGTTGGCAAGGAAATAATAAGGTCAAGGCCGGTTCATCAAGGGAAGAGAGAAAAAAGGCTGTGAACTGGCATTCGAAAAGTCTCATTTGTAAAAAAATTAATCATGCTGTTATATCCCATGGCTAATGCTATTGTAGGGTTATGGGATTCAGTGGAGTAAATCTGCCCTTAATATAGCTTCTCTGTAAACGTATTACATTATGATTAGTTCGTGTGGGTGTATACTTTAAATTATAAACTTCAACCAGCCCAGACACACCAAGATAATACATATTAAAACAATTTCTTAATCAGTCTGTCCTTCACAGTTTATCTGTTCGTGCACTACCAAAACATAAAAGTTAGCCGCCTAATCAGAACCATAAATGTTTCGTTGTCAAATTTAAACATAACCGCCCGTAATCCACTCAACAAGAGCGAGAACGCGTAATTTTCCAGTCAGGTTGTACGTACTGGCTCCATTCACACAGTGAGTTCATAGAAAATAAATGTTTTGTCTATCTAGCATTGCAGTATTTTTAAAAACGTCACATGGGAAGCAGCCTTTTTTTTTTTTATAAAAAAAAATCATCTGAAAAGTGCTGATACCAGAGGAGTTTTTTTTTTCGTTGATGAGAACGTAATTAAGTATAGCGGCTGCACACATTTGTGTGCCTGTTCCAGTACAACACGGCATAAATAGCGCACCTACCAGCAAAGACAATAAAAGCGAAGCTGCAGTTAAGAATAGCAAACATGATCCCGTCGTAGCATCTGAGGATTTGTTTTAACAAAAAGAAAATCACGTGTCATCCTGTAGCCGTGAGCCGAACAGGGATGCTACGACAGAAACACGTTTACTTGGTCTTACCATGTTGTTATCATGAACGATTTTGGTTCTATAGTAAAACCTTTTCGCATTGCAAGACGATCGTAACACTTCACGCAGACGATGTTTTTTTTTTTTGTTTTTTTTTTTTTGTATAATTAAAAAAATATCCGTATAATTAAAAAAAAAACGGTACAAAAAAGACACGGAAAAGATGCTAAGCTATAATTAATTTCTTTCTAAATAGGTGGTCGTTTGAATGCTTAGTAACTTAGATTATGTGTCGGCTCCATAAAGTTTGCATTCAGTACACAAAAACAAGTACTATATTTCATCCCACTGATGGGGGCCGTCATCTTACATTATAAACCAAAATCTCATACCAGAAATGAAGCAACCGCAACGACCCCCGGAAGGGGAACAATGAAAACGTGCGAGTGTGTCAATTCTTTGGCTTGAAGTTGAAACTGGGACGTTGTTGCCTTGAAAAGAAGTTGAAATTGACACATTGTTGCCTCGACTAACAATTTGCTCTGTGCGGTCATCGCAAAGGCATGTCTTAAATGACGTCATGTACGAAGGACAGTTATTTTTCGCACGCTACTGGGAGTGGAAAGGGGCCTGAACGGGGCATGCCCGTTGGTGGGGCAGTGCTTATGTTACAGCCACTATTTGATTAGGATATTGCTTTGCGGAGGGAGACAATTGACGGAAAGGGGGAGTTTTACACAAAAAAAAAATTGAATTTTGCAGTGAACGATCAGGCAGCACCGAGCAAATACTGGGAAACAACCACGGGTCAAACAAATCCCCGGGCGAAGCCGGGTACGATGCTAGTCAGGCATAAAAAACGCAAAGAATAAAAAAGAGAGGCCGAATGCCTATCAGTTGTCAAGGTGGTGACCCAAGAGGGGAGGCAATTTATTTAGGCAATTTTAATATTGTTTAGGCAATAGAAACAAAATTCAGTCGTCCCGAGCAGAGGGCCGGCAATTTCTTGTTTCTATGTGCCGTTCGGAAATGCCCATTACCTGTACCCACCCTTCCTCCCCTATTGCGTCACTACCTTGACAATTGATAGGCATTTGGCATGTCTCTTTCTTTATTCTATGTGTTTTTTTTTTATGCCAGCGTACTTGTTTTTGTTTAATGAATGCAAACGTTGGGAAGTATAGACCCATCATCCTCATCTTATATTCTAATTTCTTTCTGCCTTCGTCAACAAAATTCATTATTTTAGACCATAACAATTCTGGCTTCCAATAAAGTCCGAGAAATAGTAATGGTGGAAAATTAAAAGTTTGATTGATGTCACTAGATGCAGCCACCGTCAATATATTCTGACAGTACTTCAGGTACTTTTTTTTTTAACAAATGTGAATTGGAACAATTTTACTGGAAAAAAATCCATTTGAAATTTTGAAAAAAAAATTATCTAAGGGACCATACGTTCATTTTCATGTTCATTTGATTTGGTAACATTTTACCTGGTTATTAGTTTTCTTTTTTCTTTTTCTTTCAACGCTGGATCGCTAAAAACGACTACGGCGCTTAAAAGGAAAGATTTGTAGGCTTTTTCAGAAGAAGAGAAAGAAGAAGAAGAATATTGTGCAATAGCAAAGGGAACATGTGTTGGTCATGCCACTTACACCAGTCCAGCACTAAAAGAACATTTTTGGAAAAATTCTTCCCCTACTTTAAGAGGGGAAGGTCAAATCTAAAATTAGGTAACGTCTGACTCAGTACTCTCCTTTGACTAGGACCAAGAGAAGTAAACATCTACCTGTAGAAAACATCTTTGTTCGTTCGTGCTCTTATCTCTCCCTCCCTCCGTTCCTTGGCTGTCCTTTCAGCTTGAGTGACCATTCCCACCCCACCCCAAACACATCCGTCCATTCTGAGTGTCCCTCCGCCTCGGGCTATTCCGGGTTGAGCAGTTTCGCCAAAACCTCCTTTGAGTCATCAGAAAAATACCTTTCAGGGTGGAATGTTTTTGTTATTCGTCCTAGCTTGTGCCGTGTTGTGCTCGTAAATAATCTTCAACGCACGAAATTAAATAGCGCCACGCACAACCACAACAGCGTTTTGATCTGGTCATCGACGTACGGATGAAAGCCGTATTGGGAAATCCACTCTCTCATAAACACTCGAAATTAATTAGCGTCGTTCAGATGTAGCTTCTCTCCAAGGTTCAGGTCCATTGGATCGAAAACCCAATAAACAGAATGTGTCGCACGACCCACCAGATAGAAAATTTTAGACTTGACGGGAAAATGCATTTTTTTCATGGGTTTTTTTTTTATATAACGGGAAATTTTTTTTGTCCCGTACGAAACTAAATTATTATAAAACAAAATTTGCAGTGTTAACAATGATCGATATGAGCTTGCGTACGAAGTTAAAGACATAACGAGACTCTGAAAAGAGCAGCAGACCATCCAGGGGGAGGGGGGGGGGGGGAGAAGGGGGTCGGGGTTCGGGGGAGAGGGACCGAAGGGACTGTAATGTAGTACGAAATAACCACCGCAGTACGAAATAACCATTACAGAACAAAACAACAAAATAACGAAATAACCTGATCTAGACACAAGCTAGTGTGCCGCCGCCAAGTAACAGTAGATCATCGCATTGTAGACATCCGATTGTTAAAAAATTGATTATTAATGATAAAAAGGCGGCTCACTAGCAGACTCACTAGGCGGCTCACTAGCAGCTCACTAGTGTCTGTTAACTGTAAGCAACTGAAAGCATAATTATGGCATGTTAAGGATAAATCCCAATACGACAGAAATGTTTCAAATTGTGGAAAATGTAAGGGGAAGGGTCAGAAATTAAGAAAAACTAAAATTTAAAGGATGAGTGTCCACCAATCATAGAGAAAAAGATGCGTCAATAACGTTGTTTTTATGTTACTGTCTAGCTAGTTAGCTAGCTAGCTAATAAGATTTTTCCCATGTTAAATCCCGTAGACTTTTTGCTCATGGCTAGCGCAAAATTGAGAAGTACCTGAACTTTTGCACACGGATGCATGGTGATCTGAGGATGGTCCTTTTGTTGGTTTGGGGGTTGTAGGGGTCAGGACAAATGCGTGGGAGGGTTTTGAAATTCGCCACCGGCGAATTTAAATTTCGTTTCTTTTCCAAGTTGCAACCAAAGATTTTAAGCTACAATGGCTTGAACAATCAAGACTGGTCCTTAGATTTATTGTAAAAGCCTGGATGAACTAAAAACTGAACTGTAACGAAGGACAAAATAAAGAAACATTAACGCTGCCGTGGATTACGTAAGAATAAAGGGATGCACGTTAGATGACAGTTACGCGACAATACGAGCATACACGAGTTAATGGGTTTTTTGTTAATAACCCAAAAATAAAATGCTTCGGGTTCTGCTGTTTTAGTAACAGCGACCTTCGGGGGTTTCTGCATGACTAAATGTGAACGAAATCTTGAAAAATTAAAGGGAAGGTGCAGGGACAAACAAAACAACTGAAGGGGATGCGCTGATTGTGTGAGTGAAGCGAACGAAATCAGCGATTGTTAGCCAGTGTGTGCAAAAATGGGATTGAAGCATCTTAAGCAGACGGTGTAA
>JAHWFP010097470.1:0-12120 GCA_023313725.1 Lithobius niger | reverse complement strand
AATCATGATGAAACCGAACATCCACTACACAGATGCCATCATGATTAGAGCAAATTTCTAGCACCCAACATTCTCCACAAAACCGTAGTTGCACACAATTTGCAGTGTTACATTCGCTCGCTTTAAAAATATGTGGTTCCCATGGCGAAACTGTTTCAACTTCAGTAAAATTTAATTTGTGAGTGGAAGAGTAAAGTAAAATAGTACGCTCTGACAACGGAAAACTCACTCACAAGGCCTGAAATTTTCAGTGCTTACATAATTTGCACCTTCTTCTCAAAACATGTATTACAAGGCTAAAAACACGGGGCCTATCCAATAACAATCAACACGTCTGCCACCAGATGATTGCTGTTGAGCAGGCCCCGTGTTTTAAGCCTTTTAATACATGTTTTGTGAACAAGGTGCAAATTATGTAAGCACTGAAAATTTAAACTCGTTGTAGTTGCCAGGCCTTGTGAATTTTGCCTCGTCAGCGGGTATCTATTCTACTCCTTCACAAATTAAATTTTGCTGAAGTTGAAACAGTGTCGCCATGAGGACCACATATTTTTAAAAGCGAATGGAACACTGCAAACTGTCCTATTTTCCCACGTTTCAACTTTACCCACAGATTTTGACTGGTGGTAAAAACCCATGAGCTCGTAGGCAGGGGGATCTTACATGATCTCCCCCTTACCTAGTCATCTAAGTTGAGGGCAAATTTATCCCTATAAGGTCCCTGAACCGGGGGTAGAAAAGACATTAAATGAGTATACAGTTGCTTTCAAAATGTGATAGCTCTTTCTCCAGGAATACGTAAATTGTTCACCATTTTTTTTTACCATTATGGTCCCTAATCAATAATTTTTCTCTCTTCGTCACTATTCAACAGAGGTCCAAAATTCGACTTCAGTTATGATCTTGAATGGATTATCTAGATATTTCTGCCCAAGTCCTCTTACGCCAGAAAGGGCATTAAAACCACCCCCGCACCCCCATCTGGAATAGTGGCTGTGGACCTGAAACGGTATCCCAAGTTTTGCTGGTTGGGCTGTAAACAACAAGAACAATAAAAATATCAGAATATTCAAAACTTATATAAGTGAAAGAGAACTTACCACACTTTCCTTGGAACTTGACGGTGATATCTTTCATCTGTTGACAGGCGGCCCGCCGCAGCTCACACACGTTCGGATAGTCGCGGCCGTCACTGCCGCACACGGGCTGGCTGCCGCGGTGGTCGCCGTACGTCGCGCACTTCTCCGGGCAAACACATTCGGCCGTACGACCATCCAGGGAGGGCACGCACCGGGAACCGAAGCGGCACTCCTTGTTTTCGCACGGGTCCTTGACATCTGCGGGAAACACATAACATGCGTCAGTATGGGACGCTAGCATAAGGACAGCTGCCGCCATCGCCATAGTAACGAAACGTGCATGATTATTACTGAGCAAGTACGGCGACGACGGCCACGGCGGTAAAGTACGGGGATAGGATGATGAGGAAAAACACACAGGCCGCAGCCAACTCATGTTTTGGTTACAGTGATAATCCTAAATTGAGACAATTTTATAAATTCCTTATTTTGAAACTACTCCATGATTCGAGCTAAAAAAATTCGTGTTAGCACAGTAGGTACATGTTTGTGGCTTTAGAGACCGTGGTTGTAGAGTGTGGGTGTTAGCGTGACGTCACGGGCGTACACAACGTTTTAAGAATGAACGCCAGGAACACGCGCACTAGGGCCTGGTTGGTTGGTTGGTTGTTACGCGCACGAGATTGTAGTGAGGATTCCCGAACCCAACCCGAACACACAAAGGGAAAGAGGAACAACCGAACGCGTTGGGGAGAGGGGAGTGGGGGGGTCAAGGGTCGAAGGTTACGGCGCACAGGTCACGCACACCAATCTGGACTGACCACACGTCGCGAGTCGAGTTTCATCGCAGCGCGCGGGCAGGCAGGCGCGCGGCCATACGTCCAGTCCGATACTCGGCGATGGTCCCAAATTCCACACGCGCTCTGAGAACCATGGACAACATTAATCAACACGTGACAGCACATGAGAACTCCGATATGCTGTCATGCACAACAACACAACAACAACAACACGCAGCACGCAGCGACAATATTGACGGAATCGCGCACGAAGAACCCGTTGATGATGATGATTGCGACGATGATGTACACCCCGAATCACGCACGAACAGTGTAGCAAAACGCGATCAAAGAGAAAACCACAACAAAGGAGACGAGACGAGAACCCAACACCGATCCTGCCGTAGCCACACGACACACGGCAGCAGCAGCAGCAGCGAAAACATGCCCCGCACAGCCGGCGACACCATTACGACCACACAACATTTTTAAGACGAGGGAGACGAACACGAGACGTCGTCGAACACGAAGCCACCGTTAGTATCGATGTTTCTCCGCCGACAACCACCGCGATTACAACAACGCCGGTCATCGATTACGCAAACGCCGCCACCGCATGGCCCCGGCCGTCTCGCCTCCATCACACGGCAAACGAGGGAAACTTGCCACGTGCAATCGGCGTTTCCGAGGAAGAGCCAAAGCAAAGCGACGCAACATTCCCGCGTCAGGCCTCGCTTTCGCCTCGCCCCGTCCACACCCTCTTGCGGGGGCGTCCAGGAAGAAGGAAGGAAAGTGGGAACGCAAGGCAGAAGAAAAAGGACGTCGCGCGCTTGGCAGTGCCAAGGACAATGACCCCCCTCCCCGCGCATCGTCTTTGTCCCGATAATAAGTTTAAAATGACTGCCATTACCGTTATTATTTTTATTTAATGGTATTTACATTGTTCGTAAACGAAATAACAATGTTAAAAGGAAAAGAAAAAGGCTGAGGTTTTGGAGATACGGGCGTGAGTCGGCACCACGAGAGGTCGGGTTTCTAATCTTTATTGACTAACAAGGCGTATGCAGACGTTCAAAAGGAAGAAAGGGGGGGAGGGGGAAGGGTGGAATCGGAAAAAAGGCAAAAAGGGCAGGAGCAATTTTTCTACCTCTTGAATTTGTTTTACGATCCTCGAATAGCCTCTTGTGTTAAACGTTTTTCTTCATAATTTTAGCTATCTACCGGACAAAAAAGGGTGGGGGGGGGGCAGTGCCCCAACATGAGGAAGCCCTTGTTGACTAAAAAAAATTTAGCCCGTGCATGTGAAATTTGCATACAGTAAAAATGTACACAAAATAGCCATCACGTGCAGGTGAAAGTCGCAGAGCATCGGGCCGAAATCATGCAGGTGAAATGGTTACGAAACATGTTCTGAATTAAATTCTACGACACAACGGAAAATACATACGTTCACTGTAGCATCTCTCGATTCGGACGAGAAGGAAATTATATGTCTACTTATAAAATACAGCAACGAACTAAAACCTATGGCAATGCAGTCGGAAATGGGCTGAACTCAAATGAAGTTTCGGCCATTATGGGATAGACGGAAAGATTAGCGCATTCCTAGTGTAACTACCCACATCCCTGTTTCAATGACACACTGCAAGTTTGGTCGTTTGCCTTTAACGGTAACACCCTCATTTAGGAAATTAAATCTGGAATAGATTATGCTGTAATGATGGTGCGGATACGTCTCGACGAGAATTCAAGCTCAGTAATTGACCGGGACCAATCAATACTTTGTATTAGGTATGATTAGGCCGTTTCACGATATCCTTGATTTCCGCGTTATTTAAAGGTACATGCATCCCTATTGGTTTTCTTGTACGACTCAGTTTTGTGACATTAGCTCAAACGTATGTAAATGTTGCCAACACCGTCATTTTCTTGTTTTTTTTCTTTCGTCCGAGATAATTTTGCAACGTTAACTCTAACCTGTGTAAATGTTGCAAACGCTAATCTTAACGGGTCGCATGCCATACCATTTATGTGCCTTTAAAAGCTAGCAGAACGAAACAAAGACACAATTAAGAAACCTAAAGTGACGTAACGTCTTCTTGTAACACGCTATTTACGAATAGCAGGGCGCCCCTTGTGTGAACGCACATGGTGAACCTTGCAGTTACATGAGCTGCTTGGCATCCTGTCAATTTCCGTCTACACCGGAACTTGGCCAAACGCCAACAGCCGGGAACGAGGCTACTCTATTGTTCAAAACCAGTTAGAGCCGGCTCCAACCTGTTAGCGGTTACGCAACGTAATGCCTCAGGCGACTTCTATTGTTCTGGACGCATAAATACGAGGGCAGGGACCATGGGAAGCGACTTGGTGTGGGGCAGACGACTCGAAAGGTTGTCTCCCTGGACTCAGCTCAGGATAAGACCAAGCTCCTAAACTTGTGTTTTATGCCTAATATGTGTTCTCAGTGCATAGTCCCCTAGCTATGCAGTAAGGAGTAAATTGGGTTTGAGATTATTCTTGGATTCAATCGTCTACTCCCTGAGTACGTCACATTCTTATTTTTTACCGCATTACACGGCAAAACAGCGTTTGCAACAATTCGAAGGTATAATCTAGGATAATACACAGTGGTGTACCCAGCTTGGTGTGCGCAGCCCTGCGACAGGTCAAAGTGAGCTTCTTCGCCCATCCCCCCCCCCCCAACCCCACCCCACAAAAAATGAAAATTAAAAAAGAAATTTTATAACCAAACTAACACAACACAGCACGCTTTGCCCAACTCAGAAAATAACGTATTATT
This sequence comes from Lithobius niger, assembly GCA_023313725.1. Lineage (NCBI taxonomy): Eukaryota > Metazoa > Arthropoda > Chilopoda > Lithobiomorpha > Lithobiidae > Lithobius > Lithobius niger. The sequence goes on along the minus strand of JAHWFP010097470.1, from coordinate 7,459 downwards.
AAAGTCGCACAGATCAGAACTCAGCCAACGTTAGCGAATTTAGGAAGAGGGAGGGTGCAAGCGTAATTCTCTACCCCCCCCCCCCCCCCCACACAGAAAAAAATTTATTTTGCAGTTTACAAGCTTCATTCATTTTTGGACCAGTATTTGTAGCCCTGAAGATTCACTTTTTGTATTTCATTAATAGAGTTGGTGTCCCCTGTGGAGTCATTTTTGTGCCCCCCCCCCCCCTTTCTTCCCGTATGGCACGGAGCTGAGATACCCTCTTTAGCTTGCAAATTTCTTTTATTCTGTTGGGCCGCCAGCCTTCAATGCCTAGGAAAGACTATACGGTGTACATTTTGATACATGGCGTTAACTTTTCCGCTTTGATCGAACAAAAAAAAAATTAATTAAAAAAATTTCAGCATGACGCGATAACGCCCATCAATGACCTGCGCTCTCCCGCATGCTGTCCTGAAAACCTTTCCAAAAGATAGATGCTGTGTTCTATCAATTCTCTTTGACCATTAATTGAAAAATTGGGAAACAAAATTTCTGAAATCTTGTAACCAGTTGTATTGATTTACGTTGTATTATTTACCATAAGGCGGGTTGCAGTGTCAAGTGTACATGTCCCACGTTGGTGAAAGTTGAATCAATTCGTTATCTCGGTGTCATTTTAGACCAAAGAATGTGTTGGAAACAACATGTAAAACACGTCTGCAATAAGCTAAGATACTCTTTGTATAAAATCTACACTTTACGAAAAGTTGTATCATCCTCGTTCCTGAGGCAAATTTATTTTGCGTTGGTACAGTCGTACCTTCAATATGGAATCACGAGCTGGGGTGGAACTTATCTTACTAACTTGAAACCATTAATTACTCTTCAAAAAAAATTATTAGAGCTTTGGGCTCTCATAAATACACGACACCGTCTGCCCCTCTATTCAAATTGTATAACATATTATCTCTTAGGCAACTGTACGTTGAGAAAACCTTGGTTGTGTACAAAAAAACTGTTGAACACACAGCTGTTGCTCTTTTTAATACTAGAGCTTACAGTCAGCTCCACATTTTGTTACCGAAAGCCAGATGGGAAATTCTACATAAAAGTTTTCTATATCAGGCCCCAAAGATTTACAATGCCCTACCATTTCACTTTAAAACCATCCGATCAGCTCATTGTTTCAAATCGAGGGTACGCGAATGGATTGTTGGGCTTGCTGACCTTGAATCCTTGTTTATTATTAATATATAATACCCTTATTGTTTTTGCATATCTATCGAATGCTCGACCTGTGTAGATATGTACTGAACTTACTTGTTTATATTTTAACCTGACATATTTTCATGTTATTTTAAGCAGAATCTGATGCCACCTATTGAATTGTAATTATTTTCTTCGTTGGTTTTGTGTTGCACACGAGTTTACTCTGCAACACAGATTTACACTCTCACAACTTCGTTGCCATTGTAGCTAGTGAAATGCTTTGGAGTGCAATAAACTTACTTACTTTCTTACTTTCTTACTTTCTTCTTTCTTAAATCCACAAATCAATCAAATTTTTCAATGTGGAAAAAGATAAACGAATCGGATAACGGTTTTAAAAACGTAATCGCGAACACAGACAAACAGACAGAATACATTACAGGATGAGAAGCTCCTTTTCTCAGCTTCGCACCGGCCGTTGCTAAACTGTTCAACACTGCGAAATAAGCTTGAAGTGTTATTACAGCCACAACGACGAATAGCAGCAAATATGAATTTCATCGCTTGTCTAAATGTTGTTTCGAAGTGCCTGGTATGTTAACAAGAGGATTCTAAGAAAAGCACCGCCTTAACAGACCTAGTCAAGCTTCCCTGCAGCACGGCCTCACAGTCGCAATGCAGATTATTGGGGAGGAGATCAAAGCTGGCATAGGCAACAAAATAAATTACCTTTCGAAAACAAACCCATCGGTAAAACATCAAAGGCATAAAATCAATGAAAACCTATGCTATATACTCAAACAACATATTTACATAAGCACATTCCGTACATACAAAGTCAGAAAGGTGAACTTTTTTTGCGAAAACTAAAATTATTTATAGCTTAAAACAGAAGATCTATACGAATAAAATTTAAATGAAACCACAAACAAGTCTTATTCGTTCTCGTTATATCTTTCATTTGGTTATTTATACAACTTTTCATAAGGCCTCTTCTAATTGGTCAAGTGGTTCAGGGGTTAGGGACGGCTAAACGACCAAATTGATTGTTTTACGTTGTTTTAAACATTGTTATTATGCAACAATGCCAATCATTAAACGCCAGCTGCAAGACGTAGACTGCAGAAAAAGTAAAGTAAACGGTGTTGGTTTGAGTAACATACGCAGTTTCGTTTGTATACAAGCAGCTCCTTTAATTTGAATTTTATTCCGGGCCTTGGCTCGAAGCCGAACGCCCCTACAACGCAGCTCCCTTTGAGCAGTGTTCCACAACAATACAAAACATTAAAACAATGCTAATCAGCAAACGCCAACGAACTGAACCGTTGAAAAAATCCGTGCGTTAAAGAGCTACTGTAGTACTAATAAAAATACTGATCATTATGTAAAAAAGTGCCTGCTCTCCTCACGATGGAACGAAAGCCAACAGCAACAACAACAACAACAACAACAACAACAACAACAACAACAACAAAAAAGAAAAAAAAGGAATGGACCAAAGAACTAGATTGGTGTTTCCATCTAATAATTGCTAAGAAAAAAAAAGTGGACTTCATGAATTTGGACCAAAAAGACCGGATATCTACCCCAAAACAAAACTTGTTAAGGATTTCCACCAGGCTTTTCGGCCGTGTGAAATCGTGATATGAAACGCCTAGCTCTTTCGCCAAAATAAAAGTTCCGAAAGTTGTGCAGTAAGCAATTTTCATACATTTCATTTCACCACCCAACTCCGAGGAAGTAGCTTGCCGAAAGAGCTTGGCGTTTGATATCACGACTTCAAACGGCCGAAAAGCTTGGTGGGAATCTTTAACCAGTTTTGTTTTGGGATAGATTTATATACTAGGAAGGAGTTGAATGCGCCATGCTTCCCAACTGAGGCCGAGCCCTATAGTGTCCGCGGCCTATCTTGAGTTCTCCGCAGAACGAACACAGATAATCGAGTGTACGTTTTCAGTAGCAGAGTGCCTTGTTGATATCCAAGATGTTAACAAAAACAATGGCGGCCATCGATCGAAGCCACTCCATCCATGAAGACGTAGTCGCTCATAAAATACTTGCAGGACTCAAGATACACCGCACACCCAATAGTTTTTAATGTAAAAGCAACACTGAACTCGTTGTTAATTTACGTAGTATCAAGGAAAACGGTGTTTTTAGTTTGTTTGTACGGTCTGGATTTGTTTGTCAACTGATTAAAGGAAAACGTTTGGCTTAATAGTGCCAGGCTTTTGTTTTGGAATCCCTGGGGCTACCGCCGAATGCAGAATTAGGCTGGGGGGGGGGGGGGGGGAGAGGGCGGGAGGGCGAATTTTCACAAAATTTGGGGGACTTTTTTTGCGCTATTCACCCACATAGTGCACTCCCCTCCCCACGCACACACACACACTACCCCTTATTTCGGCTAAACTTGAACCAGGCGCAATGGCTGTTTGCCGTGACGTCACCATGAGTTAGCCAATGACGAACGAGAACAACGGCTGTTTGGCCGTCGGATTGGACTAGCCGGGTCACGTGATATGCACGCCACAGCATATAGCCATGGCGCGTGGTATAAGCCTCGTGGAAGAATTGTTAGTTGTGAAATGAATGGAAGGAAATAAGGACACTGTAATTGCAAGGCACTACATTCTGATGTTGTTTCCAGTGCCTGGCAGTAACAATATGATGACTGAGACGATACTCCAGAGAGTATAGATAATGTGCGTAACAGTGGCAACCAGGACCACTGCACTGTGACTAAGGTTGGCGCTAACGACCTAGCTTTCGACGCGACATTAAACCTCATCCCCCCCGCCACCCATACTTAAAACTTATGGACTTTAAAGGACAAAAAAAAATAACACGGAGTGCATTGAATGAATTAGACGAAAGAGGTTCCGTCTGCATCGCAATATGCATCACGCACGTAACGTTATCAACAAAAGGAAACAAACGATTATACGTTGTTTCACCGTTATAACAAAAAGTTTTTTGAACTTTCTCAAATACTCTTTTCTACTGTTCATGCTCTTGAGTTGAGTACCCCCTTGGATCCGTTCTTGCCTGGGGAGCTTTTGATACCAACTGAACGTACGGGAGGTTATTCGGAGTTTGAACAGTTGAGTAGATATAAAATACAACAACATTATACTGGCTTCAAATAACCTAGTATTATAGTAAACGGCCTTAAATAACCCAATATATTGCGTAATGGATTCAAGCATACCATTATATGTCGAATTACATTCCATACCTTTAACATACAAATATTTGTCCAGTCCCCGCCAGGACTGCCGGCCAGGGTAGCGTGAGAGGCTACCATGCTCCTTCAGCGGCAATGGGAACTATTCTGGACAATCGTTCGGCCCCTACGATGATCGGAGGTTTCCCGGATCGAATCCCCGGTTTGGCACCTCTCTTTACCAGATATTTTCTTCTTCTCTAAAAGTCTGGAAATGTTCAAAATTGAGCCGGTTCAGCCATACAAGCAATAAGTTGCTTCGGCTGACTTAAGGCTCAAAGAAATTAATTATGAAAATTAAAATTTCTCGATACAAACCTTTTCGAACCGAACTACCGGCTTATCCTTAGTTATGTATTATGCTAAAACCGCACTCAACTTCTTACTGGAGAAATCAGTTAAGGGCCGACTCTTGCAGAAGCGATTGTTTGTGTTCTGGTGCAGAGAAAATAGTCCGTTAAAATAATACAGTTTCACGATGAAATAACTCACGCGAACTATTCCTTTTTGTTGGTAAAAGGAGGTTATAATTTTAATATAACGTGACACTTTATTCGGAGATATTAAACGACCTGTTCCTATTTCGAAAATATGCAAGTAGTTGCCATGGTTACGACAATGGTTACGGCTCGGAGCAGACGACGCGGCAGTTTTAAAAATGGCGGTCGTCTCTCCGCACAAATATTTTAAACCCCACTCCTAAGGAAAGCCCTTGACATCATCGCATAAGCAGACAGTAGTTAATGTTTATAGCAAACTACGTCGACAGCATCCAGACAATTCGGTAAGTGACGTAGCAAAGGATGCGGCAGACTGAACAAGCGTTTCATGAGATGCAGTCTTCCAAATCAAAAAGGTATTTGCAACCAGCGCTGGTCATTTTACGCCGCCAGCCAGGAAGCATCCTAACTCCGTTGGTACTCGAACTCGGCTAAAAATTTACGATGACTTCACACTTTCCGCAAATAGACAAAAGATCCTCGCAGTTTATAGATATTAAGGTACGTACAGTTCCCAGGTAAAATGATAGGAGCTGCCGTAAACGATGATGGTGGTTTGCCAAATTTTGGGCGGACGGCAATGGACGTCGTGAATTGCTTGTGTTATTTCAACGTGCATGAAAACAATACGACATAATATACCGAATTGATGAACTTGCTTCACGTCATGGTCATACTATGTTCAATGTTGCGTTTGCTTCACTGTGAACCGCATTGAAATGACATCGAGGCAGATCAAGAGATTTATTGATGCAAATGATCGAACATTCAAACTTAAAGAAGTCCATGAACTTAACCGAAAGCACTTGCTGTAGTGACAACGGAAGGGTGGGCCAAACTTGTAAAACACACTGGGAATGAAGAAAACAACTTGTGGAAAAGCGATGGGATAGCTGATATTATTGTGAAACGAATCGCCTGTGATGTAAACAATTCAGATAACAACAAATAAAGACACAGACTGCTCAAAGTAGAACTGAAGATCTCTAAACATCAACTACTGTCTGCTTGAAAACAAAAGCTCTTTTCAGAGCTAAAAACTGTCCTTTTCAGGACTACAAAATCTTACGAAAAAGAAGCTTCTCCTCCTCCCCCCCCCCCCCCTCCATCTCTTTCCTGGAAAATTAAAAATATGTTTAACTCAATACTGAATAAATGCGCACTAAAATCGCGCATCCTCTCCCAATTTTTACTGCACCTACGGTACCATAACGTTTGCAATATATACAAGGGCTTGACACGTAGCAAAAAGGTGTCACACAGGAAAGCCACAGAAAATAATTTGCAACATTTATATAGGCTTTACTGACTGTAACAAATCCGTGTGACACAGGAAAGACAAAATGAAACTAAGCTCTTAAATAACCAGACGCCAAAACAAATATATATAAATAAATATTCCTAAAGGCGCTACTTTTCACGTAATAATTTCCTGCATCATTCAGCTTGGTCATTTTACGTCGCCAGCCAAAGCATCCTAACTCGTATTCGTAATACCATTTTATTTCCTGTTTGTTTGTTTTTTTCCTCTGAAAGACTGTTTGCTCACTCAATAAAATCTGTGAAAGTCTTGCAAGGCTATTCACGTGTTGGTTATTAAAAAATAAAGAGAGGACATTTACTTTAAAAAAAAGTTATTTAAAAATTAAATTATCAGGTTTTTAAAATTAAAAATTAATTTCAAAAGCATTTTGAATAGCACACACAAATAAAAGCCGTGAAGAATCGTAGCCTATGTTGATGTATACTTCACCTCTTACCTAATTTTAGTCATTTCGAGCTTAAATCCAAAAATAGGGCAGAGATGGCAAGTGGAAATGTGAAATGAATCTGACAATGGATTCAAAAGTTATCGTGCATACAGACGACATACACCAGCAAAGAAAGAAAAGCTCCTTTACTCTGCTTTTGCCTGCACGTCAGTATATGTGAAAAAAGTTTAAAGGAGTTGAAGGCCAACGACAACGTCAGGTAAAGAAAATATTTATCAGTTTTAGAACAGCTGAGCGCGTAGGGATACAAACAAACGAAAATAGTTCGTAAAACGGCTCTCTAACTATTCCTCCAGTCAGAAGTTGAGTGCGGTTTTAGTTATAGTGTTGGGTGGTTCCCAACATTTGTGTGACGGTGCCAGTGCCGGTACCAGCCTAGGTACCGCGCTACTCGGTATTTAACGGTTCTTAAAATTTGGCGGTACTTCCGGTACCAACAGCATTTTTTTTTAAGTAGCCTAACGAAACTAATTAAGGTTGGAAATGGAATCATCAATTTCATTTACGTAGCCCCTTCCCCCCTCCATCAAAATATACATAAAAAATAATCACCAAGTAGGCTGCCGAACTTTGAACTCAAATTTTATTTTTCTGTTGGTTCTTACCCTGGTTGTAGCATCAAAGTTACACCAATTTGGCTCCACTTTTGTGCATTGTTTAGAATTCCAATTTTATCATTGTTAATCTTTAACTGATTATTACACTGCAAAAAAAAAAGGGTTCCAAAGGGTTTAACGAGCGTTAACCACTCCTGGTCATCTGCCCGATGC
>JAHWFP010097468.1:0-10426 GCA_023313725.1 Lithobius niger | reverse complement strand
CGTAAAAAAAAATGAGATTTTTTATTATGTCCATCCACGATTACTGTGTGAAAGATATTGATTTTATTTGTATGCAAGCTTTAATTCAAGTTAAACAACCAATTTTACTGTTTAAAACTGAATTTTAGCATTGCTGCTAAAATTATCGAATGTTGCTACCGTCCTTGAAATATGGGCACACTTATATACTGCACCACTACTACCATGAAAATAACTTTTCATCTATTTTCTAGGGCAATTTGTGCGGCGCACATTTTTCTTTACGGCACACACATATTAATTAAACTTTATTTTGTTTTTAACCCATAATAACGTCGTGGTCATTAAACTGATTTTGATACACTCTAGCGGCTTCGTTTTGCACCTAACTAACAAATGAAGAACGTCTTCGAATAGCACTTTCTTGAATTCCTGACCTTTCAACCAAAGAGCCTCAAAATCTATCGTTACGGGGTTAAATTTTTCTGAGAACTTTAAAGATCACTCTGTGTTTGTTTTGAAAATAATGTTATTTAATAAAGCAAAAAAATAAAGTAGTTTACGGTAAACCACAACTACTTAGTTTTGTTAAATGTATAATTCCACTAAATGATGAAGTGTAACCATCGCTTCAATACCATCGTCGCAGCCATTTTTCTTAGCCGAATAAGTCGTTAGGATGTGTAAAATTAGAAAGAAGATTTCCTTTATTTTGTATGCTGTAAAAACTAAAATCTGTGCAAACATGAAACTTTAAAAATGAATTAGAACGGTTAAACTTTTGCTGGTACACGGAAATATTTAACAAACTAATTCACTTTTTACTTTTCAGTCGGTGTTCATTATTGATCATTTAGCATGATGACATGGTGTTTCTAAGAGGTGATCGATTGACCTGTCAAAATTATGGATTTCCAGTAGGCGTCACAACTTTCTGCACGAACCTCTTCGTTTTTCAGGCACTAATAACATATTTTTAAACTATACCAATTGATTCCTGTTTTCTATAGTTCTGCTTAAAGGGGCTAACATCCTGTCTGGATCTCGGAGAAGAATAAGTGGTAACGCACTGTTAAAATTTGAATGCTACCGTTTCGAAAGATAAGGACGGACATTATTGTGTCACCTGCCTAGATCAAACGACATAACACACATCGATTCATCTTGTCAAGGTAAACGTGTGGTGACCATGAAAGTTCTCTGAAGGATGATAGTATTCCGTTCCTTTGACACAAGAAAGAATAATAATCCTTTCACTGACAACAATGAAGTATTAAATAGGACGGAGATCCAAATGGGCTCTAAAAGGATTAAATAAATACGGATGCAAACCTATTTAAATTACATTTTGGACTTAAATGTCAGACTGCTTGAGCGGGGAATTAAACCCACGATCTTTGAGACCAAATTCCGAGGTCCTACCGCAGAGTTATACTGACACGGTTGTGCTAGTATGGCTCAGCGGTAGGGCCTTGGCATTTGGTTTCAAAGGTCGTAGGTTCAAATTCCCTCTCAGGCAGTCTGACGTTTAAGCCCGAAAGGCTACGTAAATAGGTTTGCATCCGCATTTATTTAACAATAAAGTACTCCAGCAACCAGCATGGTAATCATGTCATCAAAGCAAGAATCGGTTTTGTTTGAGGATTGATTAACAGCATAGGAATTATAATAAAGAAAGCCAAACAAGCAACAGATGTTGATATGAAATTTGAATCCGTATTAATAAAAAGAAAAGGAAGCGATCAATAGTAACAATGAATCGCCCCAAAAAACTAAAAATAAGTATATATGTGTACAAAGCAAAACTTGCTGCGGATTCCGGTCGAGTTTTTTTTTTCTAATTTGAAGTCGAGGTTACAAACCCCAACTTCGTTCTACCGAATGACTTCAGAGTTTAAAGTTTACAAGATAAAATTTTTCCGTAAGAAATATTCCAATTTAAAAAAAAATTTATTTCTAAAGTATTAACCAGTGAGGTAAAACTGGCAGTTTACATCATGGTTCACAGGGCAAACAAATTATGGAGGAAAACGTAGTATTTTTGTTTTCATCATTTCGACAGAATCAAATACGTTCAAACATAATACAACGGGCAATTGTGTTGGAATAATAAAATTTTCCACGCTTTCAAAGAGTATTTTGCTAAAATTGAGACCTTCGTTTGCTTACCATTACTATTGCGTACAATTGACAAGTAAAGGTAGTGTCGTAATTATTAATGTTGCAGAAATACATTTTTAAAGCAATTCTCTTGTAAAAATAAAAAAACCTACTGAGAGCTCAATTCCCACAAATACATGTCAAAAACGATATTTTTATTTTCACCCAGTACAGGGTGGTCCATAAAAAACGTAACAGCACAATTTTTCTAGGTCCAAACTCTTTTGTTAGCACCTTCCTTAACCGTATAGGGACTTTCAAAACTACACGTTCTACCAGACATCATCTGACCCTTTACGGTTCTGGAGGGTGCAAACAAAAAAGTTTGGACCTAGAAAAATTGTGCTGTTGCGTTTTTTATCGACCACTCTATACATTGCAGGTCTTAGTTACCTAAAAAAAAAAAACGAATACAAATGCAATGGAGACAAAACGAGTGTGAGAAAGGACAAATTTCCGCAAAGGTTCTTACAGAAAAAAACCTAGATAAATTTTGGTTTTTTATGTTTTATCTTGGAATTGGCTTTCATAGTAGGTATCCTTGCGCGGAAATTTGTCCTTTCTCACGGTCTTGTTGTATCCATCACATTTGTATTCGCTTATTTTTTGGCCCAAACCAGCAATAAACTGATTTTTTTTTTTTAATTAATTTTTGACGAGCCTTATGTCAGCCGAAGCAGTTAATGCTTGTATGGCTCAACCGACTCAGTTTTGAACATTACCAGATTTTTTTTAGAGAAGAAGAAATCTGGTAAAGGGAGGTGCCAGCCCGACGATTCGACCCGGGATACCTCCGATCATCGTCGGGGCAGAAAGATTGTCCAGAATTGGCCAGAATAGTTCCCATAGCCGCTGAAGAAGCATGGTAGCCTCTCACGCTACCCGGGCCGGAGTCCTGGCGGGGACTTTGCCAAGGTCCCCTTTCCAGGGGTTCGACCAGATCCGCAAATCTCCAGCAACCAGGGTGAGCTCTCTCTTACCGCTCAGCCACGATGACCACAAGGTTGAAAACTAAATATCATTTTAGACATAACCTTGTGGGAATTGACCTGCCAAGATCTTTACTCGTTTTTTACAATTTCGTCCACCCACAAATAATTTGTTTTTACTGAATTATTCTCCATTCGTCTTCTTGTGAAAGGTGTGAAATTGTGTTCAGTGATGACATTTTCTACTGGTTTAGAAAACCGTCTTCGATCTTCCTAGATCAAAACTGCTTCTCTAAGTAAACGACGGGCTGGCTAAGAGGAAACAACTTAGACAATAAAAGGAACAAAGCTTGATTTTCCGAGTGTTTACCAAAATTGTAGCAGTTGGCGAGAATTCGTTTTCAAAAGACTGAATATAAAGTTCCGTAATTTCCATTAACACCTCAAAAACGTTGCTTCGCCTCTGTTTGAACAAAGCTGTCAACTCTCAAACGTTAGTCCGTCATCTGGCTAACTTGAAAGGACAGACTAACGCATACTACTATTTGTATTAAAAAACGCTTAAGCGTATAAAATACAGAGGAAAGCCAAAAAAAAACTGAACACTCTAAACGAACAGATACTATAAAAAGACATGTAAACCATTAACGTCGCACTAATACATGTAAAAGAATCCCCCAGTGTCCCAAAAAACAAGCTGGAGCTTCTGTTACACGTATTAGTGTAACCCTGGGGGCTTACATGTCTTTTTCTTGTATCTGTTTCCTTAGAACATTCAGTATTTTTCAGCCTTAGGTACATCTGTGTTCTATGCGTTTAAGCGTTTTTTAATACTGATATCTGTGTTTTTTTTCTTCTTCCTATGGCCACACATTTTTTTCTGTCACGGGTGAAACCATGAGAGTGGGGCCTCCTTCAACAAAATGTATTTATTTTTAAAAATCATTTAAGAGTTGGCCTTTAATTTTAGTATATCCGTCATTTTTGGAAAGCCGGAAACTAATACAACGGAAGGCCACTAACAGATGGATCCTGGGTTTGACATTTACCATGGAAGTTCATGCTGAGATTTACACTGTGAAAGGGGCTTTGGGCCTATTACAGGCGGAGCGGAATAAAATATCAAGCCTCTAGGAGGTTGCATGTCGCTGGTTCGATCTGTGCTGCTAAAAATGACTTGTGTAACAAATTTCCTTTTTTTTTCCTCGATCGGCAAGAATTTGTTGGTCAAGCTTCAGGAAGGGGGGCGCAGGGAGGTGCTGGGTAGGGGGCCTTTGGGGTATTTCATGAAGGTACCATTGCCTCATTGTTTAGAACTGCAAAAAATGACTTGTGTATCACATTTTGAGCTTTTAGCAGGATTTACAAGAATTTGTTGGTCAAGCCTCAGGGGGGACACGTGGAGGACGCATGGGGGTGTTCTTCGCGGTATTTCAGGGGGAGTTCCATGACTGGTTCGATTTGTGCTGGTAAGAATGACTTGTGTACAAAATGTCAAGCTTTTCGCTCAATCTGCAATAACTTGCTGGTCAAACCTCGATGAGATGGCACAGGGGGGCTCTGGGGCCCTTTGGGGTTATTTCATGGGAGTTCCATGGCTGGTTCGATTTATACTGCTAAGAATCACTTGTGTACCAAATTTCAAGCTTTTAGCTAGATTTGCAAGAATTTGTTGATCATGCCACAGGGAAGGGCTCAGGGGGTACGGGGGCCATGGAGGGATGTATAATGGGGGTCCCATTGCTGATTCGATTTGTGCTGCTAAGAATGAGTTATGTAATAAATTTAATGTTTTTAGCTCGATCTGCAAGATTTTTGGCCAAGCCCCTGCTGGGGGGCTGGGGGGGGGGGGTCTGAGGAGGCGCTGGGGGTCCTTTGGGGTTATTTCATGGGGTCTCCATAGCTGGTTCGATGTGTACTGCTAAGAAATACTTGTGTTCCAAATTTCATGTTTTTAGTTCAATTTGCACAAATTTGTTACTCCACTTTATGATTTCTGCCAAGTGCTCTACAACAATAAATGCTATGCCAACGAGAATACTACAGTCACATTAAAATCACGTTCAAACGGCCTGGTCGTGAGAAAAATTTCTAGCCCATTTGGCTTTCCTTCACAAGAATGTTATAGTTACATTAAAATAGCATTCGAAGGCCCCTAGGCCTTCGCCATAACTACGTTTTAAGTTATAAAACTTGAAAATTGGTTCACTGGTTCGATCTCCAGGTGAGGGCTAAGAGTCCCAGCAACAACAAGAACAACAACAACAAATGACCATACTGTGGACGCCGACCGGTTCTATTGTTGTCATTAAAATGTGTGATGCAGTGAAATAGTTATGACACGACCCCAAATACCGAATTTCGTTGGTCTATGTCAATACTTGGGAAAACTGTAGGATTTCAAAGTTTGACGTTTAGCATGGAAGTTCATGCTGAGGCTTACATAAGGACCGCTATCTTACAGATTAAGAAAGTAGTAAGTATACTTTTATAAATATACTGCTAGTGACTACTTAATTAGCTGCAGACTTACTAATTTGTGCGTAAAAGTTCAGCTCACTGAGTTCTAGGTCTAGAGTTCTTCAATACCACAGTTGTCTCATGCAACTGTCAGCTCCCAGTAGTTATTAAAGTAATCCTTTATTCTTGAAACTTTAGCCTGCGTCATCCAGCATCTGATAAGTACAGAATGTCGTTTGTCCGTAGGTTTATCACTTACTAACTTGGAAACTGTGCATCTGTCTAGTACGACTGTTGACAGAAATACTAGTTTGTCTCGTCTCTTGTGTATCTTATTCAAATCGTTTCTCATGTTTCTCATTTTTTTAATGTTGTGTACCCATTTATCGTATACCCGTTTATCTCAAATATTGTGTGTGTAATTTATTTCATAGGCAGTGTCTCTATTATCTCCTATCTCACTGATTTCAAATCTCATGCTTCTCATAATGGCTTTCATCGCGTATATCTCATAGTGAGTACCTCATATATATTGAATCTTGTGTAACTTCCTTCTTATTTCATCGAGTTCCTTTATCTCATCTAGCATATTCTATTTGCCGTGTATCCTGTGTATCCCGTTAATCTCAAATCTCGTACACTTTAATGGATATTGTCTACCTCGTTGATCTTTATTTTCCTGTATTTCGATTATCTCAGATCTCTCATATGTCAATTATCTAAGCTCTCTTCTCATGTGTCACATCGAAATCTCATTTCCCTACCTTCATTATCTCAAATTATTTGTGTAGCTGAATTACCTCATACGATATACGTGAAATGTTATCTCAAATCTTCTATAGACTATTCTTTTCAGCTCACGCATTATCATGTTATCTCATATCTCGCATAAATGTTGCTATTGCATTGGTTTCGAATTCCGTTAGTCCATCTTATTTAAATCTCAATTAGTTAAATATGGTAATTATGTAGAATGACATGCATTGCAGATGTAAAATAACATTCCAATGTTTAAGTAATAAAGCCGTATGCAACACAAAAAAACACACAAACAACATAATTCCTTAAAAATGAATTCTTTACGAAGAAATACAGGGAAAAGCAGTCGATATAAATAACAAATAAAATACGAAAGGAATTATAAAAGTAAGGCCACAACTTTTTCATCCCAATAAAGTATGCACGCAGGTTGAAAAATGTAAAACTAAATTTACGCTACGAACCAATGCTTGAAGGTGTTACTTGTTTTCATCAAACATTGAGTCATGCAATAAATCTCGTCTTCATTTCCTAGCTTTTAAAGATACATTTTTGAAATGGAAGATTCATGGTTTTATTTTTAATTTCTTTCATAGAAAGTTTTTTTTTCTTACTTGTATTTTTAGGGACACTGTAACCGTGACACTTCCATCTTTGGTCGAACTTACACATCATAAAACATGGAAAGTGAATTATCATGTTATAGTATTATACATATTTGTTTTATATGTTACTGTTTTATATGAGCCCAAGCAATCGTTGTTATTTTAAAGATTTTTTATGATTTTTTTTTTAAATACGCAAGGCTTTCTTCCATTCTTTTCGAAGGGTTCAAGAGTTTTAGCGAGCATTACACTGCTTCTGATCATCTGTCCGACGAAGCCCTAATGCCCTTTACACGTTAAAGGCAACAATGAAAAAAAAATTCAAATAAATAAACAAAACAGTTGTTTCCCATAATATTTTGTTTAAACTAAATGCCAGACGACCGGAAAAGGTATAAGGTAAATTCGTGATTCATAATAATTGCCGAATCCTGTTAAGTGCGTGATTATATAACTCTAAACCCTTTAACAAAAGTTTGGTGCTTTCATCATGCTCTTTTTTTTTTCATCACATTTACCTTATCATTACTTTCAAAATTTCTGTGGAGAACGGATTCGAAAAATAAAACCAGAGGCATCAAGCAAAAAACGGTAAATCGTACAAAGTACACAGTGTAATCCTTCAACCAAATACATTTTGATAGATCTAATAAAAATTTTCTTAAAATCAGACAAACTAAGAGAAAAATAATTATAAAGCATGCTAAGACAATTTCTAAAAGAAACTGTAGTGTACCGTTTGTACCGGGCATCACTTCAAACGTGTTAGAACTACGCCTGTACTTATTGATTCTCAAAAGTTTAAAAAAATTTTAACAACGAGCTTTATTTCTAGGTCTATACATTACCATTTACACATTATGATGATGCAGATTAGAGTGATAAGCGAAATTATGCCGTAGCTCTAGTTTGTCATTGTAATCGTTTAAATCGAGGGAATGGAAATAATGCCTGCATTGTGCAACGGTGGTGGCGAGAGACGATACTAAGAAACTAGTGCAACAATCGATTGTAATGCCATTCCTCACTGAGATGGTATACAAAGAAGACCCATATTTTAATTTTCTTTAATTCACAATTTTATTCAGTTCACGAACAAGGAGAGTAGAAAATCGAAATAATTTCTTTGAAAATGCTATTTTTGTCTTCCATAAAATAGGCCGTGCGATTAGATGAGTTTACATGGTACCTGAAAAGTAAAAAAAAAAAAATTTTTTAACAAAAAAAATAAGTGTGCATCTCTTTTTATGAATTATACCTAAATTGACAGACGAATCGTAGCCCATAATAGCCATGAAAGCATTAAATAAAAAATAAATAAAAAAATACGATAAACTTAAGACCTAACTTTTGGATCCAAAACGTTGAATTGGTTTTTCCCAAGTTTACAGCCAGCAAAGACCTAACTGGATGTTTAGTACTGACCATACAGAAACTTAGCTAGCACAGCTTTAATGTCGGGTTGGCACGCTTCTTTACTCTACACAGTCATCTCGACTAAATCATCCAATGTGAATTGCATGTTTGGGTAACTTAACAAAAACAAGATCAGTTCCTCTTCAAAATGGCACCAAATAAATTTATCCATTTTAGAATAAGAATTACTTATCCCTTCCACACCATAACATACGCCTACCCATGAATGGAAAATAACTAAGTCCAGGAACAAAAAGGAAGTTTCATGAAGATTCTCTTGGACTCCGAGTGAAGCGAGCAACACTTTACTGACGGCTTTTCACGCATCTTCACTCTAGACAATCATCTCGACTGAATTATCCAATGTGAATTGTATGTTTGGGCTACCTTAACAAAACCATAATTAATTCCCTTCTAAATGCCACTAATTGAATCTGTCTGTGTTAGAATTGGCATTACGTATTCCTTCCAAGCTAAGTTTTAGTGTACAATTTTTCTGGGGAATTTTTTTTTTGGTGCCGACGACCACTTACGGTCCGTCACTTAGTTGCTGATTGTCACCGTCTTGAAGGTGTTTATCGCAGTTTCCATCTGCAGCGAGACTTAGTGCATCAATTAGACGATAAGTCTGTCCTCCTGTCCGGGATTTTTTAATATTTGCAGGAGGGAGAGATCTATGATAAGATTTAGATTTGGGTTCGTTTAACACTTCTGTAACTGTGGCACATTGGTACCCTGGACTACTGCACTGTGACTGAGGTTGGCAATAATGACTTCCTGTCGAGATGCCATTAACCTCAATTCCCCATCTTTTTTTTTTCTTGCCGTCTCGTTTTATCTGTTTCTGTACCTTTCTTAGCCTTTTTTTGGCCTCCCGAGGCCTTTTTTGTCCCCTTTAGACCTTTTTTGAGGCCATTTTATTCTACTTTTTTTATTTCTTTTGAGGATATTTTTAGCCGTATTATTTTACAAAAAGGGCGTTTTGTGAAAAAGGCAGCCCCCTGCCATCCTACTGTGCTTAACTGAGCGTTACGTCAGTTATCTGGGACAGGATCAAGTTGCCAGTTCGTATCCGGGTCACACCACTGCAACCAATTGTAATTACATATCATACAAAAATCCCATAAGGGTAAAGGGACCCATCAAGTTTTTGCCGTAGAAAGTAGTGATATCAGAGTCAAAATGGCCGCCACCAAGTTTGTGGTCCGAACCGTGACCACTCAAGCTTAACTGACAACATTGAGGTGTCAGTTAAGATTGAGTGGTCAGGATTGGGACGGAAAACTTGGTGAAAGCCGTTTTTGTTCTGATATCACTGCTTTCTATGGCATAACTCAATAAAACATAAAATCTAAAAATAATCTAAAAACACCTCATGAAGTCTGAACGGTCGAACTTTTTTAGGTACCTTTTAAATTGGGCGAGACTCGCTGATCCAACCAGCCCCGAAGGAAGACTATATTCCAAGGTCTTACAACTCGGTTTGACTAAAAAAAATAATTATACAGTCCCTGCGAACAGCTCTAACCTCAAGCTGAAGAGGGTGGCTTCCGTTAGCTAACTGTTTCGCGGAACTCAGAAACACACACGACACACAGAAAAAAGCATCTGTCTGTCACGGAAACACTAGCAAAAAGAATGTTCTTGGTTTGAAGAGTACTAAAAATATTACTTACGTCTTCCAACATTCCTCCAAGTTCCCCAAACAGAAACATAACCCTAAAGGTACCAATCTTCAAAAAAAAAAAGGGATGATTTGGTTACATGCATGAATATATAGCGACAATACACGTTAAACAAGACTGATTTAGTCATTAGTCAGTGTGTACAAGACTATGTTTGTATTAGGGATGGGTCGGTAACCGAAGCCGAAACCGAATTTTCGGTGTTTTTACTGAAAACCGAAACCGAAACCGATTTCGGATTTTGTGTCGGTTTTTCGTACGGCGTTTGAAGAATCAAAAATTGATTCGTTGTTTTAAACTTTTTGAAATAATTAACATTTTCTACGTATAAATGACAGCAAAGCTCCTAGTCATTAAAAAGAAAACTGTAGAGGAAAATGGTGCCACAGCTAGACCCATGGTCTACGACGCTGCTGAAAGTGAAAGCAGGAGT
>JAHWFP010097467.1:0-11861 GCA_023313725.1 Lithobius niger | reverse complement strand
CTCGTTATTTACATCATTGCTCGACAGGCAAAATAACCCAATGATATTAGTTACTGTAGAAGTAAAATTGCAGTGCCAGGACTCCCCTTCGCCCCGGATAGCTTGGGAGCCCTGGGCAGGTGAAAGAGATCCAATTCTAAGGATTCATCTTCAACTTGTTTAATGCCGAGAACTTTGGGACGAGAGCAGACGCTCTCTAGGGTTGCTCGCTCGTGTCGCTTCTCTCTCAAGTCTGGCGTCGCTCGCTTGGAGCGCTGCCGTCGGGCAGAGGTATGGGGACGATGTCAGGGCAGCAGGTGGCCGCAAGGGGCGCACCCTGACAGGTTCCCCCCCCTCAGAGCAAAGGCCCGTCTTTGCAAGACGAGTGAGCAAGGGGAAGGGGAGCTTACAAAATTCCTTTACATAGAATCAAGGTATAATAAAGTCGAATCACAAAAAAAAATCGAGTAACATGTTTGCAATTCACATCTCTCAATGAATGTCCACTGCATATAGAATCACGCGCACCTGCGTGGCTGCATGGCCACGGCTTAGTCCTTGGAACACAAAGTACAGTCTCTGCGTCGCATTGCCTAATCGGCGTATCACACACGAAGTTGAAAGTCCCATCTTCCACTACCGGATTCCAACGTCTCACTTTTCGTCACTGTCCCATTGTGCCGTAGATTTCCGCGGTTGAACCAAATTGAGGGAGAGGTTGGCTGAAATGGTCTGCGAAGCACAATTACATATTGAGGCAAACAACGCTGACTTCCAAATTACGTGAGGCCAACAAACTTTTCAACCGAGG
Source organism: Lithobius niger (assembly GCA_023313725.1). Classification (NCBI taxonomy): domain Eukaryota; kingdom Metazoa; phylum Arthropoda; class Chilopoda; order Lithobiomorpha; family Lithobiidae; genus Lithobius; species Lithobius niger. Next base: position 11,071 of record JAHWFP010097467.1, on the reverse strand, counting down.
CCAATTCTTAAGCGGCTACAACACTTTACGTTTGTGTACTGTCCATCACCGACCTTGGGTAGGGGGAAGAGTTGGAGACTGTAACTCCCTCACCGACGCCGCGGCACCGTTTCTCGTTCACTTTACGTAGCAACATCCCGCCGTTCCCAGTCTTCTTGACTGAGATTCGCAAACGGGGCGGCGTCTGACGTCAGAAGCCAGATGTAGTCCGTTAGGTGGGCCGGAGGTTTCACCGTTCTCGCAGTTCTAGTAGTGGGGCGAGTTGTCTCGCCTCTTGGCTTGGGACTAGCGTTTTGCTCGTTGTCACTCCGCATCCGGGGTTGGTCCTCGTCGCTGGAGGGGGTCCATTCCGGGTCAGGGTTATCATCGTCCTCCGAGGAGCTTGATGAGGGGTCTGGCGATTCTCCCTCGCTGTCGGAACTGCTTTCTGAAGAGTCATTGTCGGGTCGTAGAGTCCTTACTGGGGCGGGAGCCGCGACCTGCTGAGTCGTCTCAGCCTTGGGCCCATAGCGGTCCATTGTGCCTGGGTCCCAATACGGATGCATGTCTTGGACGTTGACTATCCTGACATCTTGTGCGTTGTCGGTGGCAACAATCTCGTATGTCACGGCGCTCTTCTTCCCTTTCACACGGTAGGGTGCTTTGTACAGAGGCGCTAATTTCTTCGTTAGCCCCTTGTCGGCATCGGAGAGCATGTGGTTGGTGATTTTCACTAGCTCCTTCGGCTTGTACGAGGTTTTCCTCCTCTTCGCGTCATAGTTCAGTTTCGTTGTCCTTGCCGCTTCGACGAGATGTGCAGCGGCGAGGTCAATTGCTTTCTCTAAGGTTTCTCTATGGCGCTCTGCGTGGTCCTGCATGGATAGACCCGATTCGGTGTCCGGGAGACTGATCATCGCCAAAGGATACTTCGGATCTCTGCCGCGCATCAAAAAGTGTGGCGTTTCCCCGGTACTGATGTGAGGCGTCGTCCGCAAGGCCCATTGGAGTGCGGGGAGTAATGGACCCCATTGGTCGTGTTTGTCATGAATAAAGGCTCGCAAACAGCCTTTAAGAGTTCGGTTGACTCGCTCCGTCAGGTTTGACTGCGGGTGGTAGGCAGTCGTGCGATGATGTTTCACACCGGAGATGGTGAGGAGGTCTTCGAATACCTTGCCTACAAAAGCCGGTCCGTTGTCCGAGACCAAGATGTTGGGTGCGCCTTCGGCTCTGAAGATCTCCGTGAGGAGTTTCCTTGCCGCAGTCATTGCTTTAGCATTCTTTGTCGGAATCAGCCAGCAGTACTTTGAGAAGTAATCTACCATGGTCAGGACGTACTTGTGGTGGTGGGATGTTTCAGGGAGTGGCCCTACGAAGTCTACGCCAATCATATGAAGAGGGTGGTCGGGAATGACAGGTTGCATGTCCCCCGCCGTTTTGGTCTGGGCGTGTTTCGCGATTTGGCAGTTGGGGCATGAGCGTACGTAGTTCTTGCAGTCCGTGAACATGCCTGGCCAATGAGCAATGGCTCGCAGGCGCTGCATGGTCTTGGTAACTCCGAGGTGCCCCGCTTGCTGGTGGTCGTGGCAGTCATGCAGATATGTCCTCCGGAGTAGTTTTGGGACGTAAATCCTCCAAGAATGGTGTGGATCACCCCTGAACGGTGCTAGTGGATCCTTGTAGTAGATGAGCCCATCGTCTCCCTTGACGTACTGCTTCAGGATCTTGGTGACCTGGTTAAAGCTTTTGTCGTTACCTTCTCTTGACGGGCTGGGTAGGGTGTTGGATACTTTTTTGACCCCTTCGTCATTCTGCTGTGCTTGCCGTAGTTGATCTTTGTCAGCAATGTCAATGAGAGGTTGTTGTCTGATGTACAACATCGGGTATCCTGAAGGTTTCGCTTCATCCATGGTCTCCTCCTCGAAGTCTGGAGTCTTGAAATGTGTGTCTTCACCATCTGTGGCGGGAGCTGGATTTCTCGACAAGGCGTCAGCCACAATATTCTGTTTGCCTGGACGATGGACCACTTCAAAGTCAAAAGTTTGGAGACGTATCGCCCATCGTGCGGTGCGTGCGGATGATCGTTGCTTCGAGAGAATCCACTTTAAGGCCTCGTTGTCTGTGACAAGTTGGAATCTCGTGTTTCCCACGTAGGTTTCCCAGTTTTCCACCGCTTCGACGGCTGCGAGAGCTTCCAGCTCGAACGAGTGGTACTTCTTCTCTCGGTCCTTCAAGCCTCTGCTGAAGAATTCTATAGTGCGAGTTTCTCCATCAATTTGCTGTGTCAGGACTGCTCCCAATCCTTCGATGGATGCGTCCGATTCAATCCTGAAGGGTTGTGAGAAATCTGGCAGCGCCAGGATCCCTGCGTCGAGAAGTTTCCGTTTGAGACTGTCGAAAGCCTGTTGGTGTTCAGACCTCCAGCGGAAGGGTGTGTCGACCTTCGTCAATCCATACAATGGTTTTGCCGTCTCGGCAAATTCCCTCAGGAACTTCCTGTAGAAATTGCAGAGCCCAAGGAACTGCTGCACTTTTCGTCGTGTTGTTGGTACGGGGTAGTCTCTGATGGCTGCCACGTGGTCACGTGCGAGTTGAACTCCGTCTGCGGTGACTCGGAGACCCAGGATTTTCAGCTCTGGAACTACGAAGTGGCACTTCTTCCTCTTGAGGGTAAAGCCTGCCTTCTGGAGTCGCTGAAAGATCTCTCGTAGTGCCCAGCAGTGCTCTGACCATGTCCTCGTGGCTACGACGATGTCGTCAATATATAGGACGCACACGGTGTTAATGAGGTTCCCCAGGATCCCTGTCATGACTCGTTGGAAAGCCTGGCTCGCCGTTTTCAGGCCGAAGGGAAGAACTTTCCATTTGTACAGTCCTTTGTGGGAAATAAATGTTGTGCAGTCTTGGCTGTCTTTGTCCAGGGGAATTTGATGGAAGCCTTGCTCCCCGTCTAGCAGCGAGATATATTTTGCCCCAGCCAGGAAGTGGAAGACTTCGTCAGTACGAGGCATAGGATACTTGTCAACCTTGACTTGTTTATTAAGCTCCCTGTAGTCGAGAACTGGTCTGAAGCCTCCCCCGTTTTTCTTTCTCTTGAGGAAGAATGGGGAGCCCCACTCGCTTGTTGTCTTCTCGATTCTGCCACTCGCCTCCAGTTCGTCGATCATTTTGCCCAACTCACGCTTGATGTCGGGAGCCGCTCGATAGGCACGTTGCGCGACTGGGTTGGGTTCGGAGTGGAACGAGATGTGGTACTCGTATCCGGTTACTCGTCCTGGTTTTCCAGGGAAAACATCTTTGTAGTCTGCCAGTAAGCTGTCTAGTTCTTCGTATTGCTCAGCTGACATTTGGTTGAGCTTCTTGTCTCCGTCGGAGGTGTGGATGAACCACATGGGGTTTGTGACCGGCGTGGATGGGTTTGCGGCATGTGCGGTCAGAGGGAAAGTGTGTCGCACGTCACCTTCAAAGTTGCCGACGAAATTAGCATAATCGATGTGCAGGCGTGTTTGCACGTGGAAAGCTCTGCCGAGGATGCAATCCATAGCTAAGTTGTCATGAACAGAGAATCGGACTGTCTCGTGCCTTCCTTGCGTGATGATGGGTATGCTGATTTGACCCCGTGGTAGGGTTCCCGTCGAGCCGTCGGCGAGCGTCGGGGGAAGTCCCTTGTATGGTTCCATGAATTCATCTGCTCCCGGAAGGAGGTAGTATAGCCATGCTGATCTAATGGCGTTCCCTTCACAGCCGGAGTCCAGACCGCTGAAGAAACCGTGACCATAGGCGATGGTGTGTATGGCTAGCATCGTCCTTGGTGGAGCCATGTACATCTGTGAGGGTCCAGTTTGCGTAGGTGATTGCTTTGGTCGGTCGCAAAATGAGGAGATGTGACCAATTTCCTTGCACCTGTAGCACTCGACGTTCTTGTGCCACGGCTGCGGTCCCAGCTCCTTGCTGCGCCTTTTCTTGTGACCTTTGTCTTCGTTATCCGAATTCCCTCCGTCTGGTGACTTTGCGCTTGTCGGCGACGCTGTTGTCTTGGTTGGTGGAACTGAAGACGATTGGTATGGAGGAGCCACCGGGTTAAGCGTCGAAGGCGTTGGCTGCGATGAGGTCTGTGATGAAGCCTTGCCTTGCTCTCGGTGTCTCTGCGTCGCCCTGTTGCCACTGTTCCTGGACTGAGACTCTGGAAAGCGCATGAAAGGCGGGAGGCTTCTAATTTTCTCTAGGAGACCCCTTGGCGAGTCGTAACTAAACATGGCTAGGTTTGACTTGATTTGGCCCGTCATCTGCGTGATGATCGCTGTGGCTTGGTCTTTCTCTGGCATCTTGTTCTGCAGTTTGTTAATCTGCCGCAGGATTTTATGCACAAATTCCTCTGGAGGTTCCAAATGCTGCTGGTGAATGGTGGCAACGTGAGCCAGTCTGTCTTGGTCCGTCATAGGCTTCTTGAAGGTCGCTTTTATCGCTTGCTTCGCCTCGTCCCAGGTCTTCGGCTTTTCTGGTATGGCGAACCACCAGTTCCTGAATTTCCCCCTCAGACAGCTTGCCAGGAGGTTGTGAAGATCCCTAGGGTGAAGATCTTTGCCCGTCATAAAGACTGTCATGTCGTCAATCCACTCGGAAAGATTTGAGTCGTCTCCAAGATGTGATGGGGTTAGATTGAAGGAAGTCATCGCTGTTGAGAGCCTGCTGAAGAAGGTGTCGAGGGTGGTCGCGTCCTCCGTGGCAGGTGGGTCTTGGTGGTCGGTGAAGTCTCTTGAAGCTCTGCTTGTGACTGTGTTCCTTTCTTGTGAGGTCAAATTGTCCTTACCTGACGGAAGTCTGCAGTCGTGTGAAACCTCTGGATACCCGCCGCGGGAGGATCTGCCCCTGTGCACGTCCGCTGGTTCCCTCCATGAGTCCATGCCGTTTTCACCAAAGAGTGGAGGAGCTGATTGTGTTGAAAGAGTCTTGGGTTTCGCCCCCGCTTGGTTGGAGGAGGAGACTGGGGTTTTCAAGTGAGGTGGCATGTCATGGAATATCCCATGTTTGTAGCCCGTCAAATTCCTCGAATTTCGTAGTTGTGGGCCCCAAAAATCTTCAGAAAAGCCGTTTTCTGCAATTTCCCCCGGTAATCTGCCGGTAATCCCGGGTAATCCCTGGTAATCCCTGGGTAATCCTCGGTAATCCCTCGAGTGATGTGGAAATCCCGTGGATTCTCGATCATGAGGCCATCTTTCCTTGTTTTCTTCGGGTAATCCCTGTCGGGGGGTCTTTGGCTCTTGGTGGCCCTGTGTTTGGGAGGTGGTCTCTTGTAATTCCCACGTGTCCCTTCCACAGCTGAAGTAGCCCCCTGGTAATCCCTGGTAATCCTGTTGGTGGGACCCAGAGCGGTTGGAATGGTGTTTAGTAGGCCCACGGTAATCTGTGTCTTGAGGTAGTCTTTGGTTTTGGTAAGATTGTTCAGGGTTGTTTAATTTTTTATTGGTCTCTGCCAGATCCCTAGTTAGTTTTGCAACTTGGTTTTGTAAATCATAATTTTGTGCTTTAAGTGATGTCAGTTCAGCATTTACAGAATTCAAGCACCTAATGTTAGTATTCATTGCTTCTGAAGACGTTTGCAAAAAATGGTTCGTTTGACGAAGCACGGCGCCGATCTCTCCCAACGAAGGCGATAAAATCTGCTGCTCGTCGTCGTATTTCCGCAAATGAGGCGGGCTGATGGCGCCATCCTGTGGCGCGTCGTCGAACGACAACGTTCCCGAATGATTAGCTGAACCCACTCCTTGCACGAAGTTAACATTTAACTGTGCATTACACGGTGCAACTGTGACAGGTAGAACTTCGTCAGGAATGTCCACAAAAACATCTGCCGATTGTCTACCGTGAGCACTTTCTTTCTCGTTAGTCGACATCTTAATTTGTAATACGGCCAACGTTTTTCAAATTGAATGCTGTCCGACGAACGCTGCAGTGCTACGCCGGTTAGGTCACTTAGGAGACGGAGCAGCGAGCCGTCGCGTAGCAACGGTGACCTGACAAAGGAACGAAGCGCGCGCTTTGCTGGTTGCCATGGAAACACAGTTCGTGGCGTCTGCCCTATGGGAAAGTTTTGATAGCGCCGGCAGTTTGATTAATCTGGCGTTATTTCTTAAAATGGGAATACAAAGTTCGTCTAACACTTTTCTAGAATTAGAGAAAATGTAGTTTTGGTGGCGTCAGAGTGAGAGTTCGATTTCGTTTCCCCAGATTTATACAGTTTATAGAGTACATTCGCCACAGGTTTGGAATTACGGATATTTAACATTCGCGGCACACAGTTCAAATAGTTAGACGCATTCCAAGCTTTCCATTAATGAATTGAAACATATAGATAGTTCATGTGATATGTTTATGCTTGGCAAAGTCGATTTGTCGCCCTCCAAAACAAGTTCAGAAACGATCTCACCGGGTTTCTTGCTTTGTATAAGGTGGTCGTGGCTGCGTTGCGGCGGCTCGAATTTTCCAGTCGGTTTCGAATTTCTCTGACGTCAATTTCCATCTTTCTGTTCGAGCGCCAATTCTGCCAGGACTCCCCTTCGCCCCGGATAGCTTGGGAGCCCTGGGCAGGTGAAAGAGATCCAATTCTAAGGATTCATCTTCAACTTGTTTAATGCCGAGAACTTTGGGACGAGAGCAGACGCTCTCTAGGGTTGCTCGCTCGTGTCGCTTCTCTCTCAAGTCTGGCGTCGCTCGCTTGGAGCGCTGCCGTCGGGCAGAGGTATGGGGACGATGTCAGGGCAGCAGGTGGCCGCAAGGGGCGCACCCTGACAGCAGCATCACACAATTAACCCTTCCAGGGCTTCACACCATTACGCATTCAATTTACGATACTTCAAAAAATTCAACGAAAGTGTAGCTTTGTTAACAAGCTCTTAAGTGTCTCATCAAAGTAACGTATGCCATGCAACATCATTATAGTCAATACTTCTTCCGCCTTTGTGTCATAACGCTACAGAAATTTGCCAGAATACGTAAAATAAATACGTACTCTAATGAAGCAGGATTCGGCAGTGATGTACCATAAATTGCTTCAATTCCTCGGAATGCTCTAGGGAAGCGTTCCCCCAAACCGCGAGCTGGCTTTATTCGTCCCCCTCCACAATGTTTCTTGTCTGTGCCACTGAACAGAGTAACGGAGGCGCTTTCTCATTACCGAACACTTTTTAGGCTGACAAGTTTCGATTACTCATATTTTAAACAATTTTTAGCAATAATAACCAGTGACGCCAAAATTGAAAGATAAATGAATGTGTAAAGGATTTTGAAGCGGGCGGCGGCCCCCCCCCCCCTCTGCTTCGGAGTAGCAGTACCCTAAAAAATGCACTCTTGCACAGTGTCATGTATAAGCGACGAATAAGAATTTAAAGTTACAGGATTTTTTTTTATAAATTTATAAATTTATACATTTTTTTTAATGTCATTCATTGTTTTGCCGAAAAGGGCACCTGCTGAAGCTTGGTATTTGAAGTAGCACACACCTTACAAAATCAGCTAGAGTAGAATTCGACCGTAGATAATAAAGGGCTTCTCAATAAAAATGCTGCAGCATACAATTCAAACTTCAAGGGGTTTACACCATTATCCATTCGACTACATTGCTACACACTTTTACAACGAAATTGTAGCTTTTTTTAATTTTCACTTAAGTGTCTCATTAAAAAACGTTGACTATGCATTGTAATATTTCTTACTTCGAAAACGGATACTAATAAAAATATCTGGCATTTAAAAGTTGTCTATTTCTTTTAATTATGTATGAAAAGCGGCACCACTATGGTTGCATTTCCAGGTTTTCACACCGTTTTGTATACGAGTAAACATCGTCTGATATTCACGTTAAATAAGATAATTGCGTACTACAAACTTGATTTAAGGAACGATCGGTAGAAAAAATTCATTTACGTTGCAACAAGCCTCATTCACCAGAAATTGCAGTACCCCATACTATGTTTTTAATAGGCTTCTCGTCACAAAAACATTAAGACACTTCTCGCCCCCAAACGCAACTAAACATGAGCTTTAGTTAAAAGGCTTTACTACGGTTTCCACATTTAAACACTTTCTCACTGTTTTGTCGTAGAATGTAGAAAATGCAGCAGAAAATCTCACAAATCATAATACGACGTGTCACACTTAAGAAATAATCAGCTTCCTGTCTTTCGACTTGAAATGCGAAACAGATAATCGTAGATACGCCTTACCACACATTTTACTGTTTAGGGGATTATCTCCAGTATGAACACGGACCACCAACAAAATAATTGCACTAAGTGAGCAAACATTCTTTGCCATATTATCAAACTACTTTCTTGTTGTTTATAAAGTTGAATTTCCTCGTCTGTCGCTTTCTGGCAGTTGACTTGGAAGATTTCACTTTTTTAGTTGAAGCACGAGTGGCACATTACATAACACATGTCATGGCGTTCGTTTTAACCAAACTGCTTCGTGATTGGTTAAAAATAATTCCGAAAATAGTTTAGAATATAGCTTAATACATTTTATTCGTCTGAGAATTCCAAAGAATACTTTAAATAAGAATTTATGAATAACATTGAGAGCCCACAAACAAGCTGTAAATGATACTGAAGTTTTAAAAGGCACAAATTACTGGCGCCATCTAGTTTTTGAAATTGAAGGTTTTCACTGTTTAGTTCCAATGGTGGTCGAGGCGAGTCTCTGTCATCGGTCAAACGCTAGGACACCACCCTAATAGAAGTGTGTTACTCATCGTTCCTACGGAACTTTTCATGGACTCATGGTAATAGTCATTGGTGAGGAACGAGGGGTTATCGATTTTTAACCCACTGCTGGGATGATTTGCCTGGCGAGCCGGGCAAATCATCGCAGCCGTGGGTTAAAAGTGGCTCGTTCCCCACCAATAATCAATTTATACCACGTTTAGGACCCCAAGCTAACTCCTATTTAATTAAAACGTGTTTGTGTTTTTGTGAAAATTGCATCGAGAAATACGGAATGAAGGTCATCCCATTTTAGTTTGTAGTGGGGTGAGTGGGTGATAGAGGGACGAGTCCTTTAGTTCGTTTGTGGCGGGCGGGGGGGGGTTAAACAGACGCGTCGTTGGGAAAGGTTCACGTCGGAATGTTGCTCCTCGTTTTTTCGAATTCGCCCGGGTGAATAAACGTCGATATGTGATGCAGCAGGGATAAAATGACATTCAGGAAAGGTAATTCATTTTGTGCGTTTGTAGTTTGAGAATTGTTTCATAATTACGGTAATTGACTAATAGGTGTATCGTTATGAATGAAGGTCATTCCATTTTAGTTTATGGATGGGGGAGGGGACTGAATAAACTTAGATATCGGCTAGACATGTGAGAGTTAGCAGGGATCTGATTTCATTCGGGCATCCTGGCAAGTTAAGTAATTCACGGTTTTGGACGTTGTATTTGATTGTTGGTGCGTGGGTTCCCATCGTGTGATCCGGAAGTGTCAAAAGTGTGGGTTATCGGCAAATGTGTGGGGTAACTTAATAACCCACACTTTTTGCAGTGACGCACACTTCCGGTCATGGTTAATGGAATTTAATGCACGGTGGTGACGTCACGCTAACACCTGCCCATGCTAAAAGTGTAGTCGTTATATACAGAAATTTAGCATGGCGTTGAGTTAGCGTGACGTCACAGCCGTGGTATAAACTAACTTATCGTACTCACTTGTTTGTGTTTTACATTCAAATGTAATACAACGGGCACTTTATGGTAAATATAATTAATCAGAGACCATTAATCATACCAACGCTATTAAAAGTCTTTAGGCTGTTCAGGAAACGACTTACAAATACATTTTCATAAGGAGCTCGCAATCAGTACTTTCTCTAAAGCAAAACCATAACGGTGATATATTACAAAAATCCCATACGGTCAAAGGAATCCTCAAGTTTTCGCAATGCAAATTAGTGATATTAGACTGCCAAAAAGTGTGACGTCATACAAAAACCCAGAGATGGCTCAAGGGGCACTCGAGCAACGCGGCCGCGTAGGGTCCCCGGTTTTAGGGGGCCACGAGCGGGAGCTGGAGCACTATAGCGAGAAGGCAGATTATTGATTGAAAAGCAGTAGCGTGCTCAGACCCCCAAGAGGGCAGAGGCAACTTTTAGTATAAGGGCACATTTTTTCCTAGTGACTTTTTTTCCTGTGTTTTAACTCTTACTTAGCCTTTTTAGCCCTTTTTACGCCTTTCGTAGCCTTTCAATGGACATTTTTTCCTAGGGTTTTTTTTTTCTTATCTTTGTAGTTTGAACCCATCCTTAGCCTTTTTTGTCCTTTTCAGCCCTTTTTAGGCCTTTTTTTTTAGGCCTTTAGGCTCTTCCTCAGGCAACATCGCACCAAGTATATGCTGGGACAAAAACGCAATTTTTTTTTTACAAAAAAGGGAATTTCCTTAAAGGGGAAAGGCACTGGATCTTCAAACCCCCCCCCCCCTCCTGCGCACGCCACTGATGAAAATTCTTTAAATTCCGTTAAAGTAAAGAGAAAAACGGGGTAAGAACCTGTGCTAGTGCTTTGAAACACAGATTAGATAGTTTAGGTTCAGTGGCTTTGAAACTTCGGGAGTGATGTGGATCAATTAGTCGAAGCGTTGCTTGACCCGAAACCGAAACTAGTGGTATTGTCGGCTGGCATTTATTGTCGGTAGGTGGCAGTGTGATAGGAAATGATAGACGCGAAACGGTGAAATGCATGGAAAACGATTAGTTAATGATTCGAATCGAACACGAATGAAAACAACGGTAAAAAAAAAAAGTAATTTTAATGCTACACTGGGGACCACAGGATCGTAAGTGACTTGTGACCGTAGGCACTAGGCAGCCTCAGTTACTGAATCCCAACCCAGCCATGATTACTCAACTTTAACTGACACCTCGGTGACTGTCAGCTAATCTTGAGTGACCACGGTTCAGACCAAGGTCGAGTAGAACCATAGATTAGGAAGTTAACTAGATATACCGTCTCACTTCTTCCCGTCCTACGCGGAGCTCTGGCGGTAGTTGCGGCTACTAATACCTCTGCTAATGCTTTGCCTTCCGCTGCTTCGAAAGCAAAAGCATTAGCAGA
>JAHWFP010097459.1:5447-17850 GCA_023313725.1 Lithobius niger | reverse complement strand
GGGGCTAATCCCTTCGGATTCTTTTCTGGGGGATGAGGGTTGGGTGTCTTTCAGCTTTACTCGACGCTGTCTTCTTCTTTATATTATCTTATCTTATTTTATAGAACACACTCTATCTGTAATTGTTTATTTTTTATAATTTATGAAACTGTTCAATCCCTAGAGTGATTGCCAGCAAGTTAACATTTCAGCATTGAAAAGGAACTTATAGGTCATGCAATAGTAACTAACATCATTTCAAGTAAATGCGCTTATAAAGCAAGTTGATGTGTTACAGAAAATCAGACAAACAGCCGCCAACAATGTCGTTATGTCCCTTTGCAGTCTTATAAATGCTCTTGATTAATCTACATAGACATTTGTAACATCGTTTGGTTAAAGTCTGACAAAGACCAGTGACTAAGATACATAGATTCAGTGTCGTCGGTTAGTTTATAGTCTTAATAAGTTTATTGACTTACCTACATAGGCTCTGTGACATGGTTTGGTTAAAGGCTGAGAAAGTCATTGCCTAAGCTACGTAGACTGTATGATAATATGATAATATTTTGGTTAAAGTCTGACAAAGTCTATTGACTAAGCTACATACACGGTGACATCGTTTGATTAGAAACTGATAAAAGTCCATTAACAAAGCTACTTAGACTCTGTGATATCATTTATAGTTAAAGTCTGACAAAGTCCACTGACTGATCTACATAGACTCAATGACATCGTTTGGTTAAAATCTGACCAAACCCATTGACTAAGCCATAGACTGTGACATCGTTTTGGTTAAATAAGTGTAGTCTTATAAAGACATAATAAACACATAATAGTATTGACATTAAAATAAACACTTGCTACTGAAAAAAAAAACAATAGATTTTTTTTTCCTGTGCTCTATATTGAATAATTTTTTGTACGGCTAGGGCCCAAATTAGGGCCATCTTGAAATTTGAGACTAGCTGAACTGCTAGTTGGTGACGGAAATGCATCCTAAGGAGGAATTTTCTTAGTTAAGTCAAATTTTTCGAATATTGTAAAACTTGATCAAGTTTTATTTTTTTTCAATTTCCTGGGTATCCAAATGGGGTACACTGCACTGTGACTGCACTGCACTGCACTGTGATGGAGGTTGGCGCTAATGACCAAGCTGTCGACGTGCCATTAAGCCTCAATTCCCCCCCCCCCCCCATGGGAATACAAGAATTTACACTGAAAGGATTAGCAACATGCCTAAACATAGAGCCACTCTTCAGTTAAGAGGGCTTTTATTCTCGGTCTGTTCTCTCAAACTAAACGCTGTATATTTTTTCTACACTTTTCAGGTCGCCTTAATGTATTTGGGTGATCTTCGATGTGGAGGCGCGTTGATCAATGACAGATTTGTGGTGACTGCAGCACATTGTACTTATAGGTATGTGGTATATATTGTGAAATTTTGTATAAATGTAACACGGTTTCATGTGTTAATTATTTGGTATTTAATACACCTTGGTGACATCACGCTAACACTGCACACTACACTGCATACCTTTGGACCACATTGAAGCGGTCCAAAGGCGCTTTACAAAATCACTGCGTGGATTTAAATTTAAATTCTACGAAGATCGACTTAAACTTCTAAACTTTGGGCTATCATTTTTCATTTCTGTTACACGGATTAAAATCATGTACCTATACTATTTTAGGTACTGGTTGCACACTGGAAGTAGCTGTGTTTTATCATCATTTACAATCGCCTTTCATGCATATGCACTAACATTGGCAGTGACTGGAACCTTGTACACGCATTGAGTGGACGTGGTGTACGTATGGTTGCGGCTTTAGGCCGAACCCTAGCTTTGGCTGTCAGTATGGCTTTTGCTACTGACAAGATACGTCTTACCGTTCTCTTAGAAATCTACTGGCCTCACGAATTTGTTGTTTCAGTATCCGTATTGAGTACTGAGCCTTGATGTATTTGAAGACATTTGAAACAATCTCCCTAGCCTGTTAATTCAGAGGGTTTTCACGTTGGGAAAGCGATGAAGGAAGCGATACGGTAGCCATATTGGTTAGTCTGCTCGAAGAGAGATTTTACCAGGCATTATCTATGCATTTTCCGAATAACCCGCGCGAATGGCCAACCAGAAACTAAAATAATAGCCTATAGTTGTTCTGTCACATTTCAAAGAACTTTCTTACGAAATATCATTCAAATAGCATCTTGCATTTGGCTGGAAATACCGTAATCCGTAAACCAATTTTTCAACGTCACTTTCACTCTCTTCAACTTTCCAAAAAAAAATTATTATTCTGATTATTCCAAACCAGTTTTTTTTTCGTTCAGTCTGCGAAATGATTTAGAGGATAGAGGCCAAAAACAGTTTTTGGAATGACATTTTGACCGCCATTTTGAATTTTGTGGAACTCGAACACCATACTTATCTATGAGAATCTTTCTCTTTTGTTCATCAACAGACCATGCAAGGGAAATGACGAATCTCATTCTTAAGCCGAACAATACTCCAGGAACTGACCGATGGAATGTGTGTGGACGTGTTGTCAACAATTAATCCGATTATCTGATTAATTCGATATCTGATACTAATTTCTACGTAAATTCTGTGGTGTTGTATTTTGTAATATTGTATAAAATTGTGTATGCGCTTATAAAATGTATTTAATCATGCCTAATACATTCTTAGCATTGTATAAGAACTTTATTGAGTTGCGAAATTTGGTGAAAATGTATACTGCAGCAGAGAAATCTATTGCAGTGACATTACTATATATTGTTCACTAATGTAATAATATCGCGTACTCAAATACATTTTGTAGTGCCTTCATGTGACACTTTCTAAAATCCATTGATAAAAAAAATACAAACATCTTTCAGGCCTATTTCTACTTACTAATTTTGAAAAAGAAAAGTGGTCGTCTTACTCGGAACTCTGCTCAAATTCTTTAAGATGCAACGGTGAAACATTAACATTGTTTAATGCACGGTGGTGACGTCACGCTAACATATCCCCGTGATATAAGTGTAGTCGTTATATACGGTTAATCTAAAAACCCATACACGTCACCATAGGTTAATTTTGATAACCCACACTTTTGTGATAATCTAACACTTTTATGGATTGGGTCCACCACGTGACATAATGACCCACTTTTACAAAACGCAAATTCAGCCAGCACACCAACACAAACCAGCGTAAACAGGCACATTTGCGACAGGCGACATTTTCTATGGTACCAACACGGGAAAAAAAATGTCGCAAGCTAAGCCTAACCTGGCAACCTTTTGTCCCGACGGTACAAAAGCGAGGCTATTGACTCTTTGAAATACACCTAAAAACTTAACAAGACTCAAGCGAATAGCGCATTTTATACTCAGTCTTATTTAAATTACTAAACTGGAAAAAAGATACGGTTTTACCTTAAACTGAAAAGTCAGTGACTGGGACTGGGTAACGGCATGTCCCACCCTTAGGGCGCGTTTATGCTACAAGGTATTCTCCCTCGCCGAATGCTATTTGCTAGTCAACCGTCATTTATTTACGATTAGTTTCTCATTGCTACTAAATGAATGCAGTAATAGATAACAAATTGTATGTGTTATAAATAACAACACGGATAAAGAACGAAGTGCTACAGTAATTTTAAACATTGCTACAAGATTGTTGTCATTTCACACTATTTCCAAAATTTTGCTATTCTCAGTCAAAGTACAGCTTCTAGCAATGATCAGACGTCGGTAGAATAAATAGCTTCTCGCAGCGAGAATTCAAAATCCAACATGGCGTCCATTTTGTGATTATAGAATCGAAGACAAACCGTTAAATGCCGGCATACAAAAAACAGTCCGTCGTCTTGTACTGCAGTAAAAATTGTTCTCTTGTTGTCATAAATCGACGCTCAAATGTTGCAACCATCGTACACCGTGTCATGAGGCACGAGGTGAAGATTTGCGTCTGTGTTGTTGCCATGGTTACTAATACGTATAGACAACTCGAAAGCCGCATCGGTAAAGGCGAGAAGCAGCCATCAGATTTAGTATTGATCAAGTAAAAGCTAGCGAGCGAGAAAACTGTCGTTGCATAAACCAGTCCTTACTGTGACTTCCATGGACAGGAAGTTTCTAACACGGAAGTTCCGTTCAGGAATTTACATATCAGTCGTATGTAAACATTCTTAAACTCATTAAGATTCATGAATAAAATTAAAAATAAAAATTTTTAAAAACGTAAAAAATTTGATAATTTAGCTTGACGTCACACTTTAGCATTAAAACACTTATCTGTGAGAGATCAGCGGTTATCCTGAAATAATTAATTGTTTGCTCGAAACGGGACAGACCAAACGTCTCACCCTACATCTCACCAAACGTCTCAAACTACTCTCTACGAGATGGACAAGTCGCCTACCACAGCCACCATATGCAGTCGGTACGCCCCGATACTGTTAGGACACTGGCAGTGCGACCATGCGTCATAGATTGAAACTATTTCCGAAAGTTTTCCTGTTTAACTCTCGTGACACGATTGAGGTGGTCTAATGTGACACGCCACCAATGGATTTCGAGGTGGCGCTGCGATTGCAGCTGCAGAAGGTCGGAACACACTCGAGCTCACAAGCAGCCGTATGTGACTCATCCATCTCGAAGAGAGTAATTAGTCTACGGTTGAACTATGTATAAATGTAACCTATGTTGGTAAAACAGGCATACTTTATAGCTGTCAACTTGAAATGATCACCATTCGAAGGCCCTCGAGAAAACAGTCATCGCTGTATATTTGAACGTCAAAATCTGCAAAATTATCAAAAAGAATACCTGTAATACGTATGGACGTTCAAGTTTCCTTTTAACATAGTACATTTTTGTGTTTCTATGAATAAAGATTATTTGTTCTTGTTTAAATACCAATGGAGTTCAAGAGATTGAGATTCTTGCATGTAATTATTTATTGCCTTTCTCATTGACAGTACAAATCGTTATTCACATTTCTGTTCTTGTCAGACTGAGCCATCGTTTCCTGTCAGTGACCCTTGGAGCTCACGACCTGAGTAAATCCTTTGAGACCCATCGTCGGAAAATGCTTGTCTACCGTGTCATTCCACATCCGGATTACAGTCCAATCACCCACCAAAATGATATTGCTTTGCTTGAAATGGTTTGGCCAGTCAAGTTCACCCCCAATATCTTACCCGTTTGCCTGCCGGAACCTTCTTCTACCAAACTTGAGGGGGAAAAGGCGATTGTAGCCGGTTGGGGAAGGATTACTGAAGGTAAGTAAGTTAAACCTTCTGGTAATTTCCTATGCTTGGCGGAGAAACTGTATGTAGTGTATGTGTGTGTTGACTGCACAACCATCAAAAACGAGGCATTTTGAAGATATTTTAGCTTTTTATTTAAGAGTTTTTCACCACTAAAAATACAAATAAGTAATGAGTGGATGATATCATAGCTTATTAATATTGTTAACGCCATACAATAAAAAATACTCTCACGAGGTCAAGCTTAATAAGCGAGAAACACAAATTCAGAGTAATGCTTTAAAAAAAATTGCATCATAGGTCTTCAACTGATCAACATTTGCATCACCGACAACTTTTGTGGTGAGGGAGTTCCACCTATTAATCGGATGATAAAAGTTTGGCCCTTGTCGAGGTGCGTGTCTGGTTTCACAAATTTGAATAGGTGGCCTCTACTAATTTCAGAATGCCTAAATGTAAATAAATACATTGCTTGGACCCTATCCAGGCAAGGATGATTGTAAACACCCCAACAGGTCTCCACACTGCTTCCTTCCATGATGGGTAGGAATTGTTATGTGGCGAGCTTTCACGGCATATGGCAAGTGGCGTCGATCTGGAATAAGTCTCTGGTGGCCCACTTTGCTATCGATTCGATACTGGCTTTCTCCTTGGAAAAGTATCCTTTTCCATTAATTGTTCAATCTTGTGAGGCAGAAAAGTATCCTGTTCCATTAATTGCTCAATCTTGCGATGCTCTAAGAAGTGATCTTTTGACGAAGGCTATCATGTTTTGCCGAATAAGGCTTATATTGGCAGGGCAAAGCATAACGGGGGGTGACAAAAGAAAAATTTCACTTTGTCTGCGCCAAGGCTTAATTTGCTCTCTTTCAGCTAAAATGTATTATACGCTTGGCTTTCGAGTTTCAGTAAAAATCACATACAAGGAAAGTACTATTTTTGCAAGGAAAATACCTTTGCAAAAGCTTTCGCAAATGCGTGAGAAGATGTTCGCCCAGGAAATACGGCTCATCTGGGTTTCCACAACCAAAGTGAATAACCTCACATTTTCATAACTAAAAGTTAGTTCATATTGCCTGATCCACTTGTAGACATGGTCCAGATAATTTTTTAGCACCTTCAGATCCTCAATAGAATATACATCCTAAAATGTTTTGAATCGATGCCTAAAATGTTGCAAAAAGAGATAATCCCCAATGGAGGTCGTAGATAAAAACTAGAAAGAGTAGTGGTCCCAGGACGGATCCTTGAGGGACACAGATAGTAACTGAAGACCAGTCAGAATAACTGCCACCAACCACCATCCGCTGATAACGGACTCACGACAATGCAGCGATCTAGTTCAACACAGTGCCGTGAACGCCATACCTTTCCAATTTTTTGACCAAAATAGAATGTTTGACCATGTCGAACACCTTCTTGATGTCTAAGAACATAGCATCCATCGAAGTTAGCACCAATCAAAGATAGTGCCAAAGCTAGTGTGTGGTATCCCAGACTTACCAGTTTCACACGAAACGAGTTGTGCAAGAAAGGCAGAGTTTGAAAGTCTAGTAATAAACCTCCATGGTAAGTAGTATAAAAGTGAGTTTTAATGTATGCGTCCTCAAAAAGTTTCATAAATCTTATTTTAAGTTGTGTTTGTTCTTGACCTAGTGTTTTAAGTACGTCTACTTTAAAAGTAGGTTCTTGACTGACACCAAACTCCAGCTGAGACAGAACTCCTGTCTGTACTCCTGTTCAGAACTCCTGTCTAAACTAGAAGTGCTAAGCGTGTTAAGCGTGACTGAAACAAATTTTTCACTGATTCTGATTCGATCATCATCTTGGGTAGTTCCATCGACGTTAAAGCCTGCTCTCCTCGATGTCAGGACAGGTGTTCGAATGCCATCTGAACTACAGACATGTGATTGCAAACTAAATAATCAACTAGTCAAGTGATCAACAACTAACTACTCGATGATGTGAATGTTAATGGCCATTTTTAATAAGAATTTTATTAAAGTCCTAATAAAATCTTAATAAAGCCTTAATCCAGTAAGCCGAATCTCCCTTGGTCCGTTCTTTCATGAAAATAAATCCCACATGTGCCAGTAGGCCAACAACATGCAGACTCTTGACTATTGCCAGTTTTCTCCCTGTTAGCACAATGGTCTAACGACCCACCAATTTATGATGTTTTGTTTGAGTATATTTAAATTTTTAATTGAAATAAGTTGTTTTTATTGAAGAGTTATTTTATTCAAAGGGACGGTAGGAAGAGATTAGGGACGAGTCAATATTTATGAACTGGGGGCTGCTCACAGATTTTCAGAGCTATAAATTTGGCATGCCCCCCCCCCCTCCCCTTCTAGACTCATCAGCTAATGTTGACTGCCCACTGCCCACTCCACCCTACTTCCTGCTTTGTTATTTAGTAACAGAAAGAAAAAAACATTAAATGTTCAGATCTGACAGTGTGCTTATTTGCTACACGGTTAAATAAAATTTTTAGTCTACTTTCCAGTTTTTGTATTGCCGCATAGCATGTCAGTAATCCGTTGAATAAAAAACACTGGACTGCTCCGCCCCAACTATCTAAAATATATAATCTTCATTGCCTATATCCACCATAAAATAATAGTCTCAAGTATTTCTGCAACCCCCTCCAACAATTTAGCCATGAACCCGTTCGTACCTATTGTCTGTTCCGTACATACAATTTTAATACATAAAGTTTTCTCTTTATAGAGTGTCGATTTCTTTTATATATTAAATTGTCGATCATTGGCCTTGTCGATCAGGGCCGTAGCCAGCATTTTCTTTAGGCTGAGGAGCACAAAGCGCGACCAGGCCTTTATAGTGGACTACGATATTGAGTTTTGTTTACAAACTCGAGATTATTTCAGAGAACTACGTAACGTAAATAGGTGGTAAAGGTTTCGAATGAACAATCATGCTTTCCTAATCATGTAAAAAATCTTAAAATTCCAAACAAAGAAAAATCTAAAGTTCAGAGGTTGATGATAAAAATGGTTAAAAATTGAAAGCTGCCATTAAAGTGAGAGCATGATTATTGGTTACGCCGCCTGGGAAGACACTTATTTTCTTGGTAAGCGAAATAAAGATAGCCTGTTTCTGAATAAAGCTTACAGTTTGTAAAGAGTAAATCATATATGTTTACGATATCAACACAATTTTACACCAGACATGTAATTGGCTAATTTATCTTTTAAAAGTTTGCTTCAGGAGCCTTTTTGAAATACGGAAACGGTAATCAAACAAAAAAGTGCTGATTGTTAATAAAACAAAATTTGATTACTGCATTACAACTACTTGTTTGGTAATTTGTTTTTTCAAGTCTAGGTATGGTTAAATTATGCACGACGAAAGAAAATAAAATTCACTGTGGAATAGGATTTTTTGTTGGGGGGAGGGGGGCAAATGCGCTTTATTTTAATTCTGGTGCGGGGGTATAAAAGTATTCCTGGTTACGGCCGTGTTGTCGGTCAGTTAGTTATCAATGACTTGTCTAACGAACAATGACTTGTCCAGTCGATCACTTATCCGCCGTCCATCACATGTCCACGTCGATCTTCTAGCTCTCGAGCTTCTGGGATCGTTTACTTGTTCGTCAATCAGACAGATGTCGATCACGTGTCCATGACTCTACTTGATCAAATATTTTTCATGGTAGACGAAATAAGCACAAACATACCAGAGAATTTGAAATACTACTGTCTGTCGCGTTGACGCAGCCGTTTCCAACATTTTCACAAATGTTGTTCGACTTCCTCGCTAAAAGGTGGTGTTGACTCGTGTTATGTGCTATTTCTTCTAACGACTACTGATTAAAAAGTAGGTTTTTCTTTTCTTGGTAAATTTGACTGTGAAAAAATTTGACTGTGAAAAAAATTTGAAAATGGAAAATTAGAAGATAGAAAAAAAAAAGATTACGTAGTCTCGAAAAGTGAAATTGTTATTTACACCAAAAGAGTTGGCAAATATGTGAGCCACATCCATTGACAGGAAAATGAAACAGAATGGTAAATATGAGAAAATCTTCTTTTGTTTGCATAACATGATCTTTACAAAGAATATCGGTCGTTCTTTTAGCATTCAGGCGTGTAAAATAGGACCAAAAATTGAGGTATAAAATTGGAAATTGCCTGCTTTTTGAAAGAAGAAAGTGTCGAGTGGTCACCAAGTCGCCATATATGTTATCTAGATAAGGACGGACAGTAATACAGCCTTTGATGCACCCTGGCTTCATGTGACTTCTGGAATGCCCCAAGGCTCTGTTATTGGCCCTCTCCTTTTTAATATATTTATTTCTGACTTGCCTTCTGTTGTTCAATGTCTGTTACGCTGATGACTTGAAACTTTTCTCTGACTCCGTCTTTTGCCAGTTGCTTCAAGATGATATCCGACGTGTTGCTGATTGGTCGACTTCAAATTCCCTTTTCCATGTTCTTTACTTTGGTCATAACAACCCGCATTTTTCTTACCGTCTGTCTGCAAAGCTGATTACTCCAGCTGCTAGTCATACAGACTTTCGTATCACTGTTGACAGTTCTCTTAATTTCAATCTTCACACTGAAAATGTCATCTCTAAATTGTTACGCAAGAGACATATCATTCTATTGTGTGCGCGGCATATCTTGAATCCCGGAAGTATTTTATGAGCGGCTATGCCTTCCTGGAGGGGGCGGCTTTAATCGACGGTCACGGTCGCCATTGCTTTTGTAACCATCTTGGATATCAACAAGGCACTCTGCTGCCAAAGACGTACAATCGATGATCTGTGTTCGTTCTGCGGCGAACTCAAGATAGGCCGCACACGCTTTAAAGGGTTTTTCTCATCTCACTCTTCTCTTTTTACTGCTTTATTCAAAACTTTCCTTCTTCCACTTTTTGATTATTGCTCTCAAATCTGTCACCCTTACAATCTTTACTCATTGAACCGTCTTGAAAATTGACAGCAGAGTCTTACCAAATGGTGTCCTACCATTCGTTCTATGCCCTACCCAGATCGCCTACGTAAGCTTCAACTTACTACCATTCAAAACCGCTTTCATCATGGGGACATGATCCTTACTTACCAACTTATTCATAACTTCCTTAACATTAACTCTGTTCTTTTTCTCACCGAATTTCAATTTACTCGTGGACAACCTTTTCACATCTGTGGTTCTGTATCCCGGACCAAACTTCGCTTCCAGTTCTTTACGGAAAGGGTTGTCCATGCCTGGAATGCCCTTCCCTCTCATGTTGCTTGTGCCCCATCTCTTAATATCTTCAAATCTTTGATATGCTTGTTCGTTGATTGTTAATGTTTGTTTGGGTGGGTGGGTAAGTGCTTCTTGTGCCTTTTCTGTTGCTATTTCCATTTCTATTTGAATGTTTGTCCCTTTTTTTTTCAGATTCTGGTTCAACGCAGACAATCCTTCGTAAAGTGGAAGTCCCCATTGTAAGCATGGAAACGTGTCAAAAGGGATACCCCAAATTTAGAATTGATCCCGAAAGAATGATCTGCGCTGGGACTGATGCAGGAGGGAAAGATTCTTGTCAGGTGAGGTCGACAGAAGAAATTGGAAGGGGTAAATAAAAACGGATACAAAACTATATCTGTTGCCTTTTGGACTTAAACATCAAACTGCCTGAGGGGAATTGAACCCTCGGGCTTTGAGACCAAAGGCTGAACGCTTACCACTAAGCCATTCTGACACAGCCAAAAGGAAACGGTCATAGGCAGCATTTAACATGCACATTTATACATGTAAGAAACACATTGAGAAGGGGTAGGTTGGAAAGGTAACAAATCTAAGGAGTTCACCCTGGCGACATAACTGCACAAAAACTAAGAAAATAAAAATAAAACATAACGTGAATTAAGTTTTTTAAGTGTTTTGGTGCCTCATCTGCCTTTTCACTGTGTAAGTTAGCATCTTACCCTAATAATGGCCCTAAATGTACATAATTTAAAATTAATACTTTCTTAGAACCAAATAAGTGCGGACGAAATTGACCAGGACCAAACTAGCCATACCCAACTATCCAGGAACAAAGCAGAGGGACCAAACTGTTGCATACCAGCGGGGTGCGGGCCCCGTTATCAGATAACCCTAGGGCGTGCTGTCAAATGAACCGCAGATTTAGGCTTATATAACTCACTGCCATACTTTTTTGTTTTTCCAGGGTGATTCGGGCGGTCCCTTGGTGATCCAGCAATCTGGACATTATCAACTCGTCGGGGTGGTGTCGTTTGGAGAAGGCTGTGGAAGACCAGGCAAAGCAGGTGTCTATGCTCGAGTGGATTATTATACGGATTTTATCCTTCAAAATACAGAAGATGCATTGTATTGTCCGGCTTACGATATCCTTCCGGCAAAAAACTTTAAAGATTAAATAAAATCTAAATGTATTAATTTGTGACTGTGAAACAATTCTTTCATTTTCTGAAAGCTGACAGTGATTGCGCTTTTGTGGAAAAAAGAAACTTTTTTAGTACAGTTTCCGTTTCTGTGAAACTCCAGGGTACTTAAACTCCACTGTGGTCTATGTGGCTTCCACTGTGTAGGTACAACTAACATTGCGTTGTTAGAGATTGTTAATCACTGGGAACGATTGTGATGTCCACTAGGGGCACTACTGTCTGCTTACTAAATCTATATAGGGCGGAATTCAAAATGGCTCGCTGGCTACCCAAAACCGTTAATAACTGCTAGCTATGTCTTTCTTAGCACAACTTGTTCACGGCTGAATCCAAAATTCACTTCATTGGCAATGAGGATGTGCTTAAAATTGCTTAAAATTAATTTCTAGAATTAGTTTGGTAAACTCAAGCTGCTTGAGGAACCAATGAAAAGTAATTAAAAAACTAATTACCTGAAATGAGGAGTTTCTTCAGCTAAGTAGGTGAGATTCCCTGGTGTAGCAAGCTAGGTTAGCTCCCGAACGATTGCGGGGTCGTGCAGTTATCGTTTCAATGATTGGCTATCTTAGACGTAGGCCAGATGAGAAACTTCAAAGACTTCCTGGCAATTCCTCAAGTGTCAGGAAGGTATTTGGTACCCCAAGGTAATGAAAAACATCATTTGGGGCGAAGAAAGATTTGTTGCAAAAGTTTTGTCACGATTGATAACCCCTTAGCAAAAAGTCAAGGGAGGTGTGGTTTTTG
>JAHWFP010097457.1:0-10448 GCA_023313725.1 Lithobius niger | reverse complement strand
CCCCCCCCCCCCCGTTTCAATCTTGTTTCTGATTGGACGATAGTCTATTCGTCCGCAGTGTTACCACCTTGGCCCCACCAGTTACCCTCACTAACCAACCTCGGCGAGCATGGTTTGTTCGGTTGTGTGATTTACTGCCTGAAGCATAATTTGAATACTACATGTTCAGGCAGCTGTCTAAAAAAAATTTAGATCAGTGGATTATTACGCGATATCTCGCACGATATATGCAATTAGTACATTAAACAGGGCGTTTCTTTGCAAACCGAGTTACATAGGTCAATTTTCAAAGGCACCCTTCAGTGGCTATGTGAGTTATCAGTAGATTTACGGGGTTTGTTGAGGATTAAACATTTGTGTGGATTTATGCAAGATTTGCAGAAGGTAATAATAATCTATACAAGGATTTGCATGGATTTTCCAAACGTTAAAAAAATGTACATAGGATTCGCGTAATTTAACGAATTTGGGCAAGATTTAGGCGATGACGTAGGGATTTACGGATTTGTGGAGATTAATTAAAAAATCCACGGATTTACGAATGGTTTGAACAGATTTAAAAATGTACATAGATTTTCGCAAGATTAGCTAGATTTGAAATCAAAATTGAAATATATTGATTTAAATCATTGAGATCAAGCACTCATACATCTTGAACTAAATATGATTTACAAGATTTACCAGGCGTCACACCTATAGCAGTATTTACAAGAATTACACTAGAATTAAAAATTTACGACAGAATTTACGTTTCCAACAAGTATACTTGATTTACACAAGATGCGCAAGATTTACATCATATCTAAGAAGGATTTGCAAATAAAATCACGAGTGTACCGTAGGAGTATCTGTACCAATAGGGCGTGTCTATGGGGTATATGGTACAGGGTATAGTTGCATTGTTGTACGCGTATTGCAGTATGTATACCATAAGATGTATCATAGGGGTACCAGATGATTACGAAAGGGGTACATAGAGTGTACTACAAGGGTATTCGGACATTTCCCCCCAGGAATTTTGGCTACCGGATATTCCCCCTTCAAACTGATTGCGGAGAATTTCCCCCCTTAGTCCAGAGATTATCCCTCCCCCCTCCCCCTTGGGCATTAACCTCCCTGGATTCTTCCCCTCTCCTCCTCCAGGTACTTTCCACAATTGAAACAAATACTTTACGAAGCAACGTATTTATTTTCTCTTTTTTTTTATTAAATGCACTTCTATTAAAAGTGGTAATTGGCCTATACCATATAACCTGAAATTTACGGGTGGAGAAGTGAGGGGGGAGGGAACAGACACTGCGTATGGTTGTGGTGTGTTGCTTCAGCTCAGGAAATGTTAATTGTCTTGACTTGAATTTCATGGGGAAAGAGTTTAATGTAAAGAACTAACTTGATTTTCTGCGTATAGGGTAGTGGTGGTGTTGTAACACGCTATTTACGAATAGCAGGGCGCACCTTGTGTGAACGCACATGGTGCACCTTGCAGTTACATAAGCTACTTGGCGATCGGTCAACTTCCGTCTACACCGGAACTTGCCCGAACGCCAACAACCGGGAACGAGGCTACTCTATTGTTCAAACCAGTTAGAGCCGGCTCCAACCTGTTAGCGGTTACGCAACGTAATGCCTCAGGCGACTTCTATTGTTCTGGCCCACGCATAAATACGAGGGTCTGGACCATGGGAAGCCAGTTAGTGTGGGGCAGGCAACTCGAAAGGTTGTCTCCCTGGACTCTGCTAGGATTAGACCAAGCTTCTAAACTTGAGTTTAATACCTAATATGTGTTTCTCTGTGCAAGGACCCCTAGCCTTGCATTAAGGAGTAAATTGGTTTGAGATATTCTTGAATTCAATCGTCTACTCCCTGAGTACGTCACATATTTTGGGGGCCTGCCGTGATTTGAACCTAAACCTTCGGGATAGGCAAGTTCATGTTTCCAAACCTTCGGGATGGAAAAAGCATGAAATAAAAAATCGTGTGCGGATGATTTTCGCGTCTTTTTGTTCACTACGTGTGGTGGAAAAAGCAGCGAAAAATACTTGGTAGAAGTACCAGAGAAATAAAAATTTCATTTTTTTTCTCAGGGAAACGACCAAATTGGGAGTAGTCTCTAGGACCCAGCCGGTGACCGTGTGCTCGGGAATCCTACAGTAGCCAGAATTTTTGTTTTAATGCCAAACCCGTTGGTAATTGAAATAAAAATGCAACCCACTTTCTTTTCCGCAAGGAATTTAAAGTAAAACAGTTATTAAAACATGCTCGCAGTGGGTCATTCAAAACCCAGTACAAGACAATTTTATAACATTGAGGATTTTTTTAGGACCCAGCCAGTGACCGCGTGCGTGGGCAAACCTAGAAAATCAGTTTTCAAGGTGTTTGATTACGTGTGATCAAACGCTAGAAGACAACTCCGTTCTTTATGCAAATAAATAACGTTAAACAAGGGGGCAATTGTAGACTCACTGAGCACCTGCAATAGCCGTGTTTATTTTTGCCCGATGGTAAAGGAAGGCAAAAATATAACCACCTATTTTCTGAAAATAAATAAAGTTTTTGAGGCAAAACACTGAAAGTTAAGGGCCGTAAACCCTGCTTACAGACATTTGTAACAGTGGAACAGGTGAAGGAGCACACTTGTGAAGCTACGAGTTGAAAGTTGAATTGATCAGTAGCGAGCTAACTGAGTCCTCGTTATTCTGAAAGCATTACAACTAGTAAACTTAAGAACACGAAGTTAGTGAACCAAAACTAACTTAATGTTAAAGTGAATAGGCTTGGATATAAACCTTCGAAGGGGTCCAAACCAGATAATCACTTCACAGAAAAAAAAAAAAGCGGGAACGCCAGATTTTTTTTTTCTCTCCACTTAGCAAAATTACAAGTGTCATAGCGAGTAATTTAGCAACTTTTAAGTCACATCTTGAAGTAGTGATAATTTCTGACATGGAAAACTCACGAAAAAGGATGAGGCCAGGGGAAGGCAGAAATGCACCACTGGTGGAAGATTTAGGAGAGGATTCCGACGATTCGTGGGGTAGAGATGAGGACATTTTCGAACCTGAATTTTCGGGTTTGGAAAGAAGCCTTTCTCCACCACACTTAGAACGGTCGGATATAGAAAATCCGCGTGGAAATGGAGCAGTTCACGCAGATTTTCGAAACTGGGCAGAAAACTGTCCATTACCTGATGAATTTCGGACTAATGTGTTACAACAGCTGGAAAACTGTTTAATTACAGGTCGGAATGGAGCGAATGTCTCATCACAACCTCGGACTGTTTCTCAACAGAACGAGAACGAGAGGAGGCCATGTCACTCCACACCTTCTGCCTACAACAGACGCCAAAATCGTACTGTTGACTCGGACAGAAATGCACGGAATCCTCGTGACCGTGATCCACAAGGAGCTAACACTAGCCGAGTGGGTCAGGACACGTGCGGTAACCGTGTGAGTTGGAGACAACCGGTACACCAGGAACCGGAAGTAGACATGTGGAGACGTAGAGAACCTCGACATGACTACGATTTGTCACCAGAAAGGCCTGGTAGGGTGGAGAACAGGAGGACGCACACCCGGACTGGCCAACGCTACGAAAATGGGGGTGAAACCCATGAGCGTAGGGATGATTTCTCAGAGCACACCTCAGCACGAAATTCTTTTCAAGGGTTTCAGGTGAAGGCTCCTAAAGTCGACATGCCAACGTACCAAGGGCATGGCGATGAGAAGTCTCCAAGTGAATTTTTGCAAAGTTTTGCAAAGTACGCAGGTGCTTTAAAACTTGCAGAAAAGTACGTGTTGCAAACTGTCATTCCTCTCGCAATGCAGGGCGAGGCGGAAAGATGGTTTAGGGTTTTCGGACCTTTTCATACGTGGGAAGACTTTGAGTACGATTTTAATTTGGAGTATGAAGGCCCAAATTATGAGGAAGAACTCAAACGAGAACTCGAGCAAAGAACTCAGGCACCTGATGAACCTTTTTCGAGTTACGCCCAAGCTATTTGTGGGTACTACGACAGATTGTGGCCAAAATCCCCGGATACGGACAAGATTAAGCACATAATGTCGCATATGCACCCCGACTATAGACAGCACCTTGAGGGTCGAAGGTTTGACTCCCTGCGAGGATTGGTGAGAGAAGGAGCGAAGGTCAGTAGGCTGCTGGTTGCCCAGAGGTCCTACCGGCCGCCGCCCGACTCATCCCTGTCTGTAGAACCAAGGCTGGCTTGGCGGAGTTACTCACAGGTAACGCAGGGAAGCCAACCCGTAAAATCGGAGGCGGTGTTTCGCGCTGGGCATACTAGCGCGCGGCCGGAACCAACGATTCGAAATGTCGAACCGGTGAGTATGGCTGCACTCGACCCGAGGGGGTATCGAGCCGGCCGATACCAAACGGTAAATGGTACCAGTGCTAATAGCAACACAAGGGCTGCAACAAAAGCAGCAAATGTGGAAAAAGCTAGTAGCACAAAAGAAAGGGAACCACAACAGCAAAAGGAAAGAAAGCCTTTTGATGGTGTTTGTTGGACTTGCCAGGAAACCGGGCACAGATCCAATAGGTGCCCTAAAAAGCCAAAAAACGAAGGGGACGGTCGTTAACCTGGTTAAACAAGGTGACGACCGGAAAGAACGTAGATTGGCGAGCCAAAGCAGGACTTTGGAGAGGCACGCTAAAACGTGTTTTTGCACCAAATGTTCAGCTTTTCAAAGGTCTAGACGAGGAAACTAAGGGTGGCAATGTACCTTTAATTAATGTTAAAGTGGCAGGCACACCATTCTTAGCTTTGATCGACACTGGTGCCAGTTCGACGATTATTTCCGGCGCTACAGCACGTACTTTGCAGGCAAAGGGCGTAAAGTGGCGCAGGGATTGTTGTATCCAATTTATCTTGGCGGCAGGAAGAACCCAAGGTGATGGGTACATGCGATCAACGATCAGATGGCCTGGTGGTTACAGTACTCAGCAAACTTTTTTAATCTTGGAAAATGCAGCTGATTCTGTAATTCTAGGAAGGGACTTTATGGCTAAAACAGGACTTGTACCAGACATTAAACAAGGTGGCTGGCGCATTGGTTCTGAAGAGCAAGAAACAATCCCTTTTGCTAAAGTTGGGCAGACGAAAACTGAACAACTAAAGCAACTTGATGTAAGTTTGGAGAGAGAGCAACGTGCTAAGGATGATGAAATCTTGGAGAAAAAAATTCAAGAAGCTCATTGTTCAAATGCACAACGCAAGCAGCTTAGAAGGTGTTTAAACAGATATAAACATGTTTTAACATCTAAAAGAGGCAGCACACATCTCTACGAACACAAGATTGAAATGGAACCGGGAACACGACCAATTCGGTTACCACTACGACCAGTAAACAAGGAGACTAGAGCAATCATTGAATCACAAATGCTGGAATGGATTCGTGATGACGTCATTGAGCGCTCAGTGTCACCTTGGGGAGCTGTACCTTGTCTTGCCCCGAAAAAGGGTGAGGAGGGGGCTAAACGATTCTGCATAGATTACAGATTGGCAAACGCCAAAACTGTAAAAGACTCGCAGCCAACCTCAAATGCTAGCCAGGTTTTTGCAATGCTTGGTAAAGCTAAGTGGTTCACAGTTCTGGACATGAAATCAGGGTTCTTGCAAATCGGAATGGAAGCTGATAGCAAGAAGTACACCTGTTTTCGGTGCCATATGGGGGCGTGGCAGTTTAAAAAAATGCCATATGGGCTCTGTAATGGGCCTGCATCATTCTCAAGGGTCATGGATCTGGCTCTGGGGGATGCTATGTACTCCCACACGATGTGCTACGTTGACGATTTGATAATCTACTCAATGGATTACGAATCTCATCTGTTACACATCGCAGATGTACTGGAGAGGCTAGGAAAAGCTGGCATGACAGTAAATCTAAAAAAGGCACACTTTTGTGCAAAGGAAATTTCCTATCTTGGGCACTTAATTCGTCCTCAAGAAATGTCACCCTTGCCAGAGAAGGTACAGGTGATAAAGGATTTTCCAGAGCCTCGCAACTTAAAGTCGCTTAGACGTTATTTAGGAATGATGGGCTTCTATAAGGCTTACATCAGAGACTTTCACGTCAAAGCACAAAGTCTTTATCAGTTGTTAAAGAAAGACGCCGTCTGGGAGTGGAAACAAACACACTCAGACGCAGTGCAACAATTAAAAGACAGTTTAACAAATTGTGTTTTAGCACTACCAGACCTGGACAAACGTTTTGAAATTTCGACGGATTCGTCAGGAACAGGTTTTGGAGCGGTCATTTCGCAGCACGTCGAAGGACGTGGGCTCGTACCAATAGCATTCGCTGGCAGGAAACTGACAGATTGCGAAAAAAAACATTGCGTGTCTGAGCAAGAAATGGGTGCAGTCATGTATGCCGTCAGGAAATTTCGGCCTTACATAGAAAACGCTCCATTTCTGATCGAGACAGACCATAGTGCTCTCTCGTTCTTGAAGTCCTTGAAACAGCCTTCAGGAAGACTGGCAAGATGGATTCTTGAACTTCAGGGAATGGATTTTGAAATCCGTTACAAGAAAGGTTCCTTAAACCAGGTGGCAGATGCAATCTCTAGGATGTATGAGGACGAATCTAAAGGCCCCATACTGAACATAGATTGCAAGGTGGAACGCGTAAAGGTAACTGAGAGACCCAGCGGATTTCCAAGTCTGGATGATATCCGTAAGGCGCAGGATGGTGACCCTTGGTCATCGCGCCAGATTACCAGGTTAGGTAATGAAGCTGTCAGATCAACAGCTGGGGACGGAAGCAGCACCTGTATAGGTAAGCTCTGCTTGCGTGATGGGATCTTATGTAAAGCCTATGTTTCACGTAACGTTCGTGACGTGGTTGAAGGTAATACATGTTTCAAAGCATTTTTACCGAAGTCGCTACGTCGCAACGCAATTGCTGCAATTCATGCGTCACCTTTAGGCGGCCATTTTGGAGTGTTTAAAACTCTGAAAAGGATGCAAGAACTGGTGGGATGGATTGGCATGAGGAAGGACATTGTTGAGTTCGTTCGCAGCTGTGAGAAGTGTCAGACATGCAAGACTGAAACTTCAAAACCTGCAGGACTCCTGACATCAATGGATCCTCCAAATGCTCCTTGGAAACGTGTCTCGGTCGACCTTGTGGGATTGTTACCAACAACCCCAAGAGGGCGGCGTTGGATACTGGTAGTCATTGACGAATTCAGTTCTTGGCCAGAATTGTTTGCACTCAGGACTGCAAAAGCTAAACAAGTGGCGGAATGTGTCAAGGAAGTAGTCTTAAAATGGGGTTTTTTCGACCGTATTTACAGTGACTCAGGCCCTTGTTTCATAGCAAACATTTGGAAAAGCCTGTGGAGAGACTGGGGAATCAAAACTCAGTATGCTTCCGCTTACAATCCAAAATCGAACATTACGGGGCGCCATAATAAGACAATAAAACACATGTTACGGTGTTTTACGTCAACGCACCGTGATTGGGATTTACATTTGCAGGAATTCGCTTTTGCAATGCGAAGTTCTGTGTCCGAATCTAGTAAATTTACACCCAGTGAATTGAACATCGGACGAAACCCGACTGGTCCGTGGGGTCTCGAGCTTTCTCAACTAACGACGAGACAGCTCCCTGCAAAAACACGCGACTTGGACGAGGTTCAAATGCAAATCGTGCAGCGTTTTTCTGAGATGTATAAACTGGCGAAACAGTCTATGAAAGCATCTAGGGCACAGAAAAAGGTCTACTATGACAAACGGCATAGGCCTCTTACATTACAAGTAGGACAATTTGTCGTTCGCCGCACACACACACTCAGTAATGCGGCACGGGGAGTAACTTCTGCTCTCGCGCCAAAATGGACTGGGCCGTTTGTTATTTCGGCACAAAAATCCGAAAAAACATTCATGCTACGTGACGTTCGAGATGGGAGAGAAATCGGCCCTCTCAACATTTCACAGCTCAAGCCTTACTTTTTTCCGGAGGGCACACCCCTACCAGTTGTGCCCACACCCTCAAAAAAGAAAGCTATTCCTAGGACACGTGAAATGGAATCAGTAAACCGCTACAAACCCGCTCAATCGTACAACCTGAGAAAAAGGTAGAAAACGAGGGGGGGGGGGGGGCGGAGAACGAATAATTTCTGATTTTCCGTTTTTTTCTGTGTTAACGCACCTAGGTCGGTCTAAACCCTACAGACCAAGAGAATCGCAAGATTTTTATGTAATAATGCTGGATGGGTACGATTACCATGCAATGGTATGTTACCAGAGACCAGGGAATTATTATTGCGGACTTATCATGCTAAAATATGGTCTAGAACAGTCTATATCACGGCATGGGGGTCAGACACAGAACACGCACAAATACAGATTTTAATGTATTTTCGGCCAGATTAAACATTTATTTGCCAAAATTTGGGGGGGGGGGAGCGAAGGTTCCTCTCTTCCTAAACACCAAAGCGATATTGGGATATTGGACGGGGGAAAACGGCGATGGCTATTTTTCACCGAACCAAAAAAAAAAAAAAAAAAAAAACGGCGGAGGGGAGGAATTGAGGCGTTGGCGAAAATTCCTCCAGTGTTGAATACTCCACAACCTTTTTTTTTAAAACATCCTAATATAAACGCACAAAGTTTAGCAATAAATGGGTAAAGTACAACTTAAAATTCACTTACCGGACTGTAGACTCAGCTGCGACGTGGGCGTGGCAGAAAAACGGAAGGTCGAATGACTGAGCTGTACATTACCGGGTCTGGATACGACAGAAGCGTTCGTAATTTCCGGGCTGTGTTGCGATTGGATCTGCTGGTCGGAAACACATGCGCACAGCCAGGAACTGACGTAGTGCCGCGGACTGTGAGGTGATGGGTGCTAACCCGTATATAACCTCGTGTAAAATCAGTCAACGACACGGCTGCAGTGGCAGACAACAGGAATAAACCTGTACTAAAAAAATAACGTCGGCAAGGAAGAGGTGTGAGCCACCACGAGAAAAAAAATCATACAACCCAAGATGGCAGAAGGAGGCGACCCTGGCTATGGGCAGTACAAAGGCAAACCACCAGGAAAAAAGGAAGAGAAGGAGGGTGAAGATACACCACCAAACCCACAACCACCAGGGAAGATGGGGAGGAAGCGTAGCAAGGCGAGACGTCAAGCATCAGCTAAGAGGGCGGAAGCAAGGCCAACTGGGAGAGATGGTGCATCCACTTCAGGAATGGCCGCAAAGGGAAACAGGGGTACCAACGCTCCAGGTCCCAATGCCCCAGTTGCAAAGGCCAACACACGGCGCAAGAGGAAGCATCATTCCAGGGAACGAGAGGGCAGCTTGGCGAAACGTCCACGCACGGCGGAAAAATCCACCCAGACGACGATCCCTCGTACACAGCACGTTGCCAGCCAGGTGTGGACCGGTGGACAGGGGAGAAAGTGTTTTTTCACTAAGGCAACGGTAACGAGAAGCAGGGATCACTGGGAAAACGAACTAAAAACGTATAAACTGCACCTAGGTGAACCTGGACATAGCTCGGCGTCCATTGTAAAACACCAGTTTGTAAACGACCTCCCTGCACCGATGGCCAATCCGTGGGGAGTCCCTTTTTCCAAACTACAGCCAGCAGCGCCCGAGGTGGGCACGACCGGAGCTACTGCCACTACTTCCGGTGAGGGACAACCTGAGGGGATGCCAGAGGTAAAGATGGACGAGTTAGACAGGTGCATTCTGGAGCTGGAGGCTGCCAACAATCCAGAGGTAGATGAACGTTTCTTGGTGAGCAATGAGGATTTGGTGATGGAGGTGTCGTCGGAAGGCGAAAATGTGGATGAGTGAAGTGCATGGTACAGACTGTCATACTGGGAGAGAAAAAAAACCAATTCAAGTGCAATTGATGTGGTAACAAAAATCGAGTGTCAGTGAAAAAACGGTGTGGTAATTGGTGTGTGCATGAACTACTAATGCACTTTGCTATCAGCATAAAGTGAACATTTTTCATACTGGAGAGAAGCAATTTAAGTGTGAGTTTGGAACAAAAACCAGTGAACGAACTTTAAATTCATTAGTCAAATGGGAAAGAAGCCGTTTAAATGGAGTATGTATTTTATGTTGAAAAGTTTTTTTTAGCTTATTGAGACTGGGCAAGTTTTGTTCCCAGGAGGCAATTAAAAAAAAAAAAAGATAATAATAATGTAGTCTAAAATGAATTTTAGCTAAATTAGTTTATTGAGACTTGGGATTTAATCCAAGGAGGGCATAAGATGAGGGATTTTTTGTAAAGTGTTTTTTTTATTTATTATGTGTAATAAATGTGCTATGAACTGAATTTATAAACCTTATTGCAGGCTTAGAGGGTACTGAGTAATACATAAGGTAGGTCTACCTTCCCCCAAGCAAAAACTTAGGGGGGGGGGAGATGTAACACGCTATTTACGAATAGCAGGGCGCACCTTGT
>JAHWFP010097454.1:0-17212 GCA_023313725.1 Lithobius niger | reverse complement strand
ATACGTGAAACTTGCAATCAAATTACTCTTCTAGTAGCCGAACAAAAAAGTATGGCCAAAAAATATATAGATATTTGAAGTAAAATTTACATTTGGAAATACTTCCTCGACCTTTACCTAAAACAACTCAATTGTATTCGGTGGCATCATACATGCTAAATCTGGCAGCGTCTAGTGTCCAAAATAGTCTACCAAAAGTGTGTAGAATCAGAATGTAAAACTATCTGATGAAAAGTGTGTTTTTAAGTGTTAGTGTAGAAAAAATTATGAGATATGTCAGGTGATGGCAGTTTCGTCGGGTATCCTAGGTACTACGATGCAGTAGCTTTTGCGTATATCAGTTACACAGCCAGGGAAGGGGCCGTATTGTAAAACTTTTTAATGCTATTTCATTTTAAGCATCCTATCCTGACGTACAACCCATGGAATTCACTTTATAATACCTTTGCTAGGTTTTTGTTGTAAAAGTTGTATCAATTTTGTTCAAAGAGCACATATTGGTTTACGTCCATTTGCAATGAAATTGTAAAGCGAAAAGGATCATATATATTCATTTTCAACAATTTGGTTAATTCATAAGCCCATTTCCTTGCACTAATTGTAAATTTTGGTGATGTGGTGCTAACAGCTTAAACCCTGTGTGTAATGCTTGATCCATCTATTGACCCACTCTCTTAATTTTGTAGGTTCCGTGCCGGTGATTCTCACCCATTACAAGGAACTCTGCAACCTGGAGGCAATAAAGACAAACCAACTGTAAACATCCTTAACATTGATCCACACAGAGAAGATGATGGTGCTGAACTTATTTGTAAAGTGACAAACAAGGCCTTACAGCAAAAGGGAGCACCTCAGCTAGAAGCTACAACTGTTTTAAATGTCAATTGTAAGATTTTTTTTTAAATGGTAAACGACACATTTTTTTCAGGTTAATGAACTGTATTGCATTGTAAAGCTTTTAAGCTCGAGTCGTGTAGTCCGTTTGATCCCACGCTTGCATCCATCCCCCATCTGGTAATCCTTGGGGAGATTCTGTGGTGTGTTACAGCCAGAACTGGCCAGCTCATCTGCGTTCCTTTTCCTAAGATTCACCTTCGGTTTGCTGTTAGTTAAAATTTCTATGAGTCTTTGGAAAACCTCAAAACGTCCTGGAAAAGCCCTTGAAAAACACTAACAAATTTAAGGCTGTGCCGGTGCCACTTTCCCCGATACCGGTTCGATACTGGTAACCATTTACCCAATTCCGATGCCAGCACCGGTACTTTTGGTCATGTGCAGGTACTGTGCCAATGCCGATACCATGCCAGTGTCAATGCCGATGTCAAACGATAACTTAATAGTCAACACAGTGTTGATACTTTAATACTTAAATGGTGTAACATAAGTAACACTTTTACAAAGGAATTGCTCACTAAACATTTTGTACTTGTAGGCATAATCCTTTATTGACTTAGTTGCAGGCTAATTTTTAGTAGCGTTGGGAAAATATGCCACATTATTAATGTACGAAAAAGCCGATTCTGGAAGAAACAAACCGATTCCGGTACTTTTTCCGGTAGTTGTTTACCAGGTGTCGGTCCGATACCGGTACCACTGGTACCTGCAGCCGGTCCTGGTACCAGTATTGGTATCTGCACAGCCTTACTAACAATTCTTAGTCCAGGAATAGGCCTGGAAATTCCCTTAACAGAAAATCACGTTCTGTTTTCCTAGCAGACATTAGTGTTCAACATATATTTAAACAGAAAAAAATAACCTTTTAAATAAAGAAATATAAAATATATAATAAAAAAAATATAAACTTTGAAATAGTTCTAGGGTATACTTTTGTTTTTGGTTTTTAATACTTTTTTTTTTGTATTATGCGTACCTAGATATTCCTCGAGTGTCGGTGCAACCTCAAAACCCACTGCGAGTGGAAAGGGAGACCCCTGCATCAGCCACATGTCGAGTCGATGCCAAACCACAGCCTATATCTATCAAGTGGAACCACAACGGGCGCATTGTTTCTAATGGAGCCAATCTCAGCATTATGCCCACAACTTCAGATGATTCCGGATCTTACGTCTGCATTGCTGACAATGGTTTAGGAACAGCTGGACAAGCCGAACTTACTGTTGACATGCTATGTAAGGAAGAACGCTTATATTAAATTCTTATTGGCAAACCAGATCACAAATCGTTGTAAATTGCACAAGGGTAAGGAAACACAAAATGCAATACAAAAAGCAAAACAACATTTGTTTCTGTGATCATAGACTGCATGAACCCACTATAGAGGCCACATATTTGTGGCAAGTACTCCATTTGAAAAATAAAACATTCCTGCCATAATTAAAGAAAAGGGAGACAATTCATTGCAAATATTCAATAATTACTAGAGCTGTTCCAATACCAATACTAATATACAAATCTCAGTAATTTTATTAAAAGTATAAATTACTCTTTGACCAAATGTTTATCAATTTTACACATTAACTTGGTAAAATGATAAACGAATTTTCGGCTGATCAGAATAAGTTCAGTACTTGTTGTCTTCAGTCTTCGCCAGGCTCATGAGTTTGCAGAACGCAATTTTTTGAGTCTTACGTTTTGAATTTCGCACTGCTCGAGTCAACTGTCACGTTGACAGTGTGACAGTTGACTCGACCAGTGCAAAATTCAAATGTAAGACTCAAAAACTTGTGTTCCGCAAACTCGTGACGCTTATGAAGGCTGAAGATAAAAATTGAACTTATTGTGATCAGCTGAAGATTTGCTCATCATTTTACCAAGTTAATGTCTAAAATTGATAGACATGTAGTCATAGCATAATTTACTTGTAATATTATTCCAGACCAAAGTAAAATGAGCTGTCGGCATTCAGAAATCTCAGTAAATACGCAGGGAAAAAGAAAAAACAGAGTTGTGTTTGAAGTACATTACATAAATCTATGTTTACTTGGCTAAAAAAACACACACTCGGGAGCACTACGCCTAAAACTGGTGAAAACATTTACCTTATATTTTGAATCTATGCAGGTTTGACTTCATTTTTCAGTGGATGAAGTGAAACAAACCTTTGTTTTGTAATCCTTAAAAAAATGAAACTAGACGTACATAGCTTTATAACATAGGGTATTCGTTTTACTAGTTTCATCCGTTGTGCTCCTGATTTTATGTTTAAGTGGCATTTACGCATTTTATCAACAATTTTTGGGTTTACATGGGTGTTTATCGTGTGTTAAGTTGCCAAGTAAAATTACTAATAATTTATTGTGTGCACTAATCGTGTTATTGCTTCACATTAATAATAAAGTTCTTATAAGCTAAACTGAAATAATTTCTTGAGTAAAAAGCAACACATAATTATTGTTGCTGTCAGAGTTCATACGGTCCTCAGATGTAGACAGTTAGCAGTTACTTATCGCTCCCTTACTCACAAGCACATTTGGTAAAACATATCTGGCCCTCCAGATCAAGTGTTAAAGCATTTCTGAAAGTAAGAAGTTTATTCTCACAGCTTCTCTAACCAGTCATTATGTTTTTTATTAATTTTAGATGGTCCTTCGATCCACATGGAAACGAAACGAGAAGCCCAAGAAAACGAGGATGTAGTTGTGCGATGCAATGTCTCTGCCAATCCGGTTGCTAAAATTGAGTGGTTCAAGGAAGGCGATCCCAAATTTCGTGCAACTGGAGACGTGCTAAGGTAGACAGCGTGTAATTAGAATTAAATGCAGAGGTTAAGTAATGAAGTTTATACACTTAGATTTTTTTTAATGTTGGTTTGTTTTGTTACAAAGACAGTTTTAGAAAGCTCTGCTTTCCGCATTAAGTTCCGAGTGCTATTTACGCGGCACTTTCTGCAGTAGAAAGGCAATGATTCTACTGCAGTTTTTTCAAACTCCGCGACACAAAATTAAGCATAAAGTTGCTCCACCTCCAAGGAGATAATTTTTTTGCAATGTTTCAAAATCGGGCACAAAACTGAATCGCAAAGATTTTTGAATTGGTAGTCTTTTCAATTATAACCCATGCTGTCGAGGGGATATTTTTTTTGTTTAATTTGGTAATCAAATCAGAAACCCCATCCCAAGTCTGCATTTTTCTATAAAAAAAGCCTTGATTCTGCAAATTCTGTCACAGAAGTTTAGTTCATTAAACTTCTGTGGTAGCTCACACCTCAACTATTGAAAGAAAATTAAAAAATAAATCATAGACGAGGCTGCGGAAATTCTGCAGTTGCAGAAGTGTCTCCCTGCTACTAGTTACGCAAATGTAGTGGTAAAAAAAAGTAAAGGACAATTCTGTCAATAACTTATGATAGGCTTAGTTTACAAATGTTTGTTGTACTTCTTTTACTGTAGGAATATTAACTCTGCCGAGTTAATATTTCTACTGTAAAAGAAGTAAAGAAAGTACAATGGCTAGGTACGCCAGAGAAAGTTTAGGTTTGCAACAAATTAAAAGACATTGTCCCGCACGGGCTGGCTTGATGAAATGCTGGAAGCAGTAACTCTGTAGCAGTCGCCGCACTCTTGCCTTTGATTCTGCCCATCCCCTTTAACCTGTTTGAAGAGATTTGCACTTGTCTTCCAACATTCTCCACATGAAGAAGATTAAAAAAATCCAAGCGTCAACACGCAACAATTCAGGATAATTTTTGGCAAAACCATTGCTGTCTGTTTATGAACTAATACTGCATGTTGTCATTAATGTTTATTCAGCTTTGCATATAACATAACAATTGCAAGCAAAGTCGCAGCTAGTGCAGTGGCATTGTAAGAGATACAAATTATTCCGAAGCCGATTTACTCACGCATATTAGGATTTTCTTTCTAAGTGGCCCGCTATAATCTGATTTGCTAATAAAACTTGTAAAAACTTACGTTTATTTTTAGGCTTGAAAGAATCAGCTCGAAAAGTATGGGCCGATACACGTGTCATGCCAGAAATGAACTGTATCCCTCAAATGGACCAAGCCCCATCACGAAAACTGCTAACGCCACTGTTTCAATTTGGATCAAACACCAGCCAGGACAAA
Organism: Lithobius niger; assembly: GCA_023313725.1. Taxonomy (NCBI): domain Eukaryota; kingdom Metazoa; phylum Arthropoda; class Chilopoda; order Lithobiomorpha; family Lithobiidae; genus Lithobius; species Lithobius niger. The sequence goes on along the minus strand of JAHWFP010097454.1, from coordinate 12,186 downwards.
CGGTGATTTACCCAGAGAAAGCAGTTGCTGTGGAAGGCATGTCTTTCTCCCTAACGTGTGTTGCAAATCCTCCCGGTTGGCCTGAACCAAATTACAGGTAAGCCGTATTTGAATTTGGGATGGTTTTAAAAAGTTAAACGTTCCCAGTATTTTAGCACATCCAAGAAAAATTAGCTTTTCAAGGTTTGAATTGAATGAATGGAGCGAAACATTGTCACTGGAGGAGAAAATGGTCGTTTGCAACATTAACTTTGGTTTTTAACTAAATGTTACAAAACTGAGTTGTGCAAGAAAGCCAACGTGGATGCTAGAACCATTAAGTTACTTTCACTGTAACTGGCAAGAGTGAAACGATTACAGTTTCAGCAAGCAAAAGCTTAAAGCCTTACTAACACAGAACTATGGTTTGAATTGATCATGGAGTTGTGGCAGTATTGATTACTTGATTATTTCTATTAATTACTCATGTTTATCAGAGGTGCCTATAGAAAATTTTCTATTTTTGTTTACAAAAAAACAAGGTTCCATTGCTAGGTTCATACTGGCTGCAAAAGTTGTTCACAAAAAGCTACAGATAGTTTCATAAATCCCATTTACTGTGCCAGTGATCCACTGCAAATATACAATTCTAGTTAAGTCTAGTTAGTTTAGGTGATGAGGACGCCTTTCTTCACTCACCACTATAAAATGACTGCAAAGGGCTAGCTGTACAGGCTCTGCAAGAAAACTTTGGAGTTCAAGAGGGTGAACCCTGTTTGTGTGTGCACTGCGGCCGCCATTTTTATGGTATGGAATCGTAAGATGTGGGTTGGATGATTGTACTGCCTGATCAACTACAATTTTGTCTGTGTAACTTTTCGATTGTTCACTATGGATTCAGTCTAGCAGTGGAGCCAAGATCTATCTTTAAAAAATTGATCCACAATTTAAGGCAACCGCACGCACCTGTATACTATATGTTTACGGTAACTCCAAACAGCCCTGAAGAGAATCTTCATTTATTGTGCCAATTCTGTAGCTAATAAAGCTGAGGTTGTAGCTGCACAATTCCGTCAATATAGGTGGGGTACTGTTAAACGATACGGCAAAAGATCATGCTTGTAACTGCAATAAATTTAGGTATTGATACTTGCAAGTGAATACCAGGCCTAATGTTTTACCATTCTTTTTTCACATTATTGTAGATGGTGGAAAGATGTACCCAGCAACACACTGTCTTCAGGAATTAACTACACAATCAGTCAAGTTCGTACAAGTCATGAAGGTACTTACTACTGCCAAGCTTCCAACGAACTCGGCCAAGGAACTGTGGGGTCTGTTGACCTTAAGGTTTTCGGTAAGTTGATTGAAGACTGTAGAAATTGTCTGTACTGTGCATGAGTTTGTAAAAAAACATAAAAATTCAATATAGCAGATACGGCATTTAGCAAATTTCTACTTTCCAATACCGTGTGGCATTTTTACCAGCCCTACAATATTTTTTTTCAGTTTGGTAACCTAGTATTATTTTTATTTACAGAGCCACCACGTCTTCTGACAGCCTTACCAGCACAAGTTACCAAGCAGACCAAAGACTCGGATATTTCAGTGCAATGTGTGGCACGATCAAAGCCGCGTGCATCTGTCCGCTGGCTGAAGAATGGCAGAATTTTAACTTCATCAAGGCAGTATGATATTTCCATGAAAGAACAAACTGATAAGAACGACGTTTCCATCATCAAAAGCACACTCAACTTTTTTGGTCCGGATCGTCCTGGTAACAATCAGTTGGTAGTGGACGACCGCGGCGTCTACAGCTGCGAATTTACCAATGACGTTGTGCCAATGCCGATCACCAGCAACATGACATTGAAAATTGAACGTAAGGATACTATGTAACAATTATCGTACACGGTACACACTTAAACCTTACAGTACACCGATAAACCTCACAGCACAGCACACAGTTTGGCTAACAATATATGCAAATAGGTTATTAGGAAAAAATTTGGTTTCCTCTCGAATTGGAATCACTGTAAAGCAGGTTCACTGATCAAATTCTATTTGTAATGTATAGTATTTTTCAAAATAAGTCATCTTATTTGCATACGTGCTCCTACTTTTAATTGGTGTGGAGATTATTGTGGTAAGAAATTTAACTTGGCCTAATAAACAAATTGATTACGTTTCGGAATTTTCAATTAACCTAATAAACAAATTGATTTCATCATACTGAAACATGCAGGTTTAATTTCTGTGCATTCTTGATTTTGTGGAGGATTATTAATCCTTCGAGTGCTTAGTGAAAACTCTTCAGACTAGTGAACTGTTTGTTTATTATAACACGGTAAAAAGAATAGGCTGTGATACACCAGAAACTGAAATACATTTATTTGTAACGTTCAATTGTGTTTAAAAAAAAAACAAGGTTAAAAATCTCTTTCAACTTGTGGAAGGCATTCGTCCTTATATTTTGTGAGCAGTCAGTGTGGCTTCTTCAACTGTAGAGGTTAAAAAATAAGTATGCTTACAAAATTTTATGTTAGCTGATTTCTTTTTAAAGTGTTTTGACTGTTGGATGTAAAATTCAACTTCAGTGTTCCAGTTACAACAACACATCTTTATTAAGCCCAAGTAGGAATAGCAACATAAATATAAATATAAAAAAAATTCTCAGACAAACCATGTTATCATAGAACAATTAGGGATTTAGTAATACTAGACATTCCGACTGTGCATCTGTTTCGCTGAATTATAATTTATTTGAAATCACTAATGGTTCTGTGTACTGTGTTTCATTTGCTAAGCATTCGGCTAGCTCTCTTTAAAAGTTAGTTATTTCTTCCGTTCGGAAAGTTATTTGAGTGGCTAGCTGCTTAGCAACCAGTGATTTTCCTGCATATTCTCTTGTTTTCTCTTGTTTGTTTTTAATGTCTTTCAATTCTACAAAACTCATATTAATTTTAAAACTATTTCTAGATGGACCAATCCTGCGACATACTCAACGAAAAGTGGCTTTTGACTATGGGTCTCCAGCAACACTGTCGTGTCGCATGCAGGCGTATCCAGAGCCAATTTTCGAGTGGAGTTTTGATTACGTTGTCATTGGACCTGGATCTAGTCACTACAACATCACCAAAAGCGACCTGGGCGATGATCTTTACATGTCAACCTTACGCATTCAAAACGTTAAGGATAGTGACTACGGAGAGTACGCTTGCAGTGCATCCAACAGTTTGGATACAGCAAAGACCCACATTCACCTCGTCCGCAGACGTAAGTAATTGTGTAGTCATGGAAGAAATTTGTGTAAAATACAAAAGCCTTGCTATACTCCTGTAAGTTACAACAAATTATGCTCTAATGGTCATTTAAATAATTTTATCCGATCTGTCGTTTTTTTCTACAAATTCTGAACGACGAACAGTTCATACGGCTTTTTATTGTCAGAACCCAATAGTTGAATCTGTGCTATGTACTTAACTAGTGATGTATGAACAGAATTCAAATGCATTTCTCCATTCATACCTTATTGGGAAGATGTTCTGTTTCATTGTATGGTAGGATACACTAATGGAATCCCAGCAGTATATTCAGTTTTTGTGATAGTAACAAAAACAAAAAAATTCCGTAAAATGAATTTCAGAAAAATTAAAACTAACTTTGTGAAATTTGTTGCTGCTTGTGTTTTATTTATTTTTGTTTTGTTTTAAAGTGTTTTTTTTTTGCTAAAGTGAAAGCTCTAAATGTACGTCTTATAGCGTAGAGAGATAGGTGAACTTGCTGTTCTTACATGTTCTATAGTCCATTTGATACGAACATATGTTACGTTTTTGTAGTTACAATCACATATAAGGGCTACAAAACACTCAGATTTTTGTCATGACACTGACACTGTTTGCTGCTGTGGCTAACTTTCATTTTCTTTTTATTTGTCTCGTGGTCACAACGAATTTTGTTAATTTATTTTAATGTTATGTATATGCTTTGTATGTTATGTATAACGTACACAAAGCGGAATAGGGAATAACAAAAAATGTATGCGCATCCTGTTAAATGTTCTAAATTTTGCATTTGCAGAAGCCCCTGAACGACCAACAGCTTTAGAGGTTGTGAACGTATCTCACAATTCTGTTGTACTGCACTGGGAAAAAGGTTTCAATGGTGGCTACGAAGACACGGAGTACTTTGTTAACTACCGGGCTGACTCTGGGGAATCTTCTATGGTCAGCTGCGGAACTAATAACACGTGTGCTATTAGAGGTAACTACTCAACTGTTTAGGAAACTGTATTTGTCGTACACATAAAATAATTCGTGTTCGGCAAAAATATCTACATGAGAAAAGCTGAAATTAGCTACTGGATTGTTTCCTTCAGTAAACAAAACGTTGTTACCAATGTCTATAATTTTATAAAACGCACTTTAGTTAAGTGTAGCCTCTAAGGCTGCACCAATATCAACTTTACCGATCCGATACCGATCCGGGGTTTTATTTATTTTATTTTTTTACCGGTACCGGTACCGATATCCAAAATTGTATCCCCAATTTTTCATCAACACTATAGTTTTCTGCAAAAGTCCAATAATTATTAAAATAAAATTTTTTAAATAAGTAACCCTTAGTTGAAACCTAGCTAGGAAGATACGCTGTGCTTTCCTGAGCAAAATGCCGTGAATCACATGTCGTAATCTCGAACGGTTCCAAAGTTATCGATATTTTCGTGAAGTTGCCGAAACCGATCCGAAACCGATAACGCTAATATAGACAACCGATCCGATCCAATCAAGACTTAGCTAGCCTCACTAAAAATTGCAAAAATGTTGTCCTTCTTTTTTTTCCGAAGTTAGAAAGCAGAAAATTGGTCATTTTCGATTAGCGGTAGCGGTCGAACCATTTGAGTGAGCGCCGTCATCTTGGCCTAGTTGATAAGCTGGAATTCCCTCAGATGTTCTAAAAATATTTACTCGATGGCCATTTGGCAATGCCCAATCAGACGGATTGTAGTAGGCTGTTTCTAGCTAACTCTCCAAAGCATTTAAAGTTAGCGTTCCCTCATTGGCCGATTGGCACCACGTGACCAATTTGGGGTGCTCCCAAATTGACAGACGCGCGATTTCAACATAACCGCCATGGTGTGCTTCGGATTTCACGTGAGCGCTTGTGATTCGTTTGTCACGGGAAAGATTCAAGTTTCACTACATTAAATATTAGGACATCAGCTACGATGCAAAACTAAAACGGAAAAAGAGCATATAAACCTTATCAGGTGGGAACAGCGCTTTGTAGCCTAACTGACGCCAACTTTCATAAGCGTTTTTTTCAACATAGAAATTTTCAAATTTAGTTCATTACTGCCCGTAATTTAAAGAAATGGTTTTGTAAAATTGTTAAAGCCATTTATCCATTTTTTTTCTGTGCACCCTAATGAATATCTGTTGCGTGCACATAGTTTAAGATTAAAAATACCATAGCAGTTTTTACTCTGAAAGCTCATATCGAAAAAATGTCAGTCCTGAATTTAACGCACAATTTCAGAATACAGGAATTTCACCAGATTCTTGCGAATTTTCAACAGACAGTATTCGTCCGTCTTCGTCAGGCACTAAGGCCGGTTTCGAATCACGATCTCCAAAACGATGTAGTTATAACCTCTACAAATTCTCTTAGTGCCTGACGAAGACGGACGAATACTGTCTGTTGTAAATTCGCAATAATCTGGCGAGATTCCTGTATTCTGAAATTGTGCGTTAAATTCAGGACTGACATAGTGTCCAATATTTTTCGCAAGAATAAATATTTCATTAGTGTCTCACTACACAGGTGACAAAAAAAAACTCACTCCATGCACGACCACAATTTTTTAACTCACTCCTTAAAGGAATACTAACGTCGTAAGGAATACTTACGTCGTAATAAATTAAGATAACTGCATTTTTTAAGACACCCAACCAAACATAACACCACGAGAGCTCGCAACTATGGAGGTTTTGTGACGCAGCGTGACGTCAAACATTCAAGGGAAGTGGGGAGCGCATCCCTTCCCATAGTGCAGTCTCTGCTTGTAAACAAACATGGCTACCAACAACGCTGACGTTGCCACTGTCAATTCGTTGCAGCTTTATCAGTTTGAACCTGTGACGCCACTGTTTCCTGTAACATCCAACCACTTCCGCCGCCAGGTGGGTTCTTTTTCGGCATTCGGTAAGCTGAACAAACTTATTTTGTGGTTTGACGAACTTTTACACTCCTTCACACTGCACGACGGCATGATGTTTTCGCGGCGAACGAGCTAACCGGAAACGATGTCCCAGGCGATGCCGTTTTGTTTCTGGAGCACGCTCAACTCACACAGACAGCTGGAAGGCGCCTTAAAAGTCTTGACGTCACGACGCGCAGTTCAAACGGGATTTTCTCCAGAGCTTGTGAGTTAAGCACGCATCGTCTGCTTAAATCAGGTGGTTTACAAATTCATACAGCCCAAACACTGACACCTATTGACGTCGGATGTCTGTTAACATTAATTCCGGTACCTAACGTATCGATAAAAAAAATTCATTGTTGGAGGGTTTAGTATTCCTTTAAAGGGTTAAGATGGTTGTAGTAAAACTTCAAGCATCAGAATCATCACGTGCAACATTTTTATTACAAACTGGGAAACTGGCTTTGCTTTTGTCACTTAGTTGTTGCTTTTGCCACACTTGGTGTCAGCTATGCAGGGAACGGTTTCGTTTCTTGGAGTAACATCTGTACCGGTATGTAAAAAATACTGATAAATACAGATTACACTGATACCGATATCCATATCGGACTATCCCTACTTACGATGGTTATCAGCTAAGAATTTGCTCGTCGAAGTTGCTCTTGTGCCATTAAAGGAACTTGTCGACGAGGCCTTGTATGAGCGTGTGACATTTTGTCTTGTAACTTCTTAACAGTAAGAGAATGCTGCTTGCAGTTTGGACAATTGGAAAGATGGCGAAAAAACCTTCAAAATGGTGTATTCAAACGTCAAATTCGGTCGACGAGAAGTGAAAATATCTTCGATTTGGTTTATTACCGATTTATGTGGGTTTTATCACCGATACCGATACTGCAAATATCGGCAGAGATCGGTAATCGGATCGGCCCGGCCTTATATTTTAATTTGAATGTTACTAGATGTTAGAGCCGTTGTTCAAATTCTGAATTGATTGGGAAATTAATTATTAATGTTGAATACAGTTTAATTTGTAATGCCTTTTCTGGTATTTGCACACACATTGATTTAAACCTTTTACTTTTTTGCAGGTTTGACAGAGATGATGAAATACCATTTTCAAGTCCAAGCCAAGAATGAGCAAGGCAATAGTGAATTCTCCATTGATGTTCTAACTCAAACCAAAAGTAAGAAACTAAATTATCGGTGATTCCTTGAAAAATTCTTATTCATGGTTAATCCAATGTTTTGTTACGCTCATGCATATTTATTTTTTTCAATTACTTTTCCAATAGTTGATTCAACAAACATTCCTGAACCACGTCGTGTGTACTACAGCAAAGATTCTGAAGAAGTTTCCTTCAACATTCCCGAGACAAGATTGGAGTTGGATGCAAGGGTATGTAGTAGTGTTCCTTTCGAGTTCAAACTGTTTTATGAAACAGTTCAGTATTATTATTCAGTATTAGAGAAACAGTTAACCTTGTTAACATTCTGCACTACACGGCTAGTAAATCACTGCCGGGTAAACATGTTGGCACGCACAGGCGCTGTACACCTGGCTGGAGTTCTCACGTTCGAGAGCATTACGTTGTTCACAAAGCTGCACACCACAAATGGGTTAATGATGGCAAGCCACAGACAGGAGCTGCCGCTTATGACAGAAAAACCACGAGGAGGGCTTTCAAGGGTGCTTTAAGGTGGTGCAGAAACAACGACCACAATTTGTGGGTGCTGGCTCTTCAAACCTCTCTTCGACAGAACAATGCAAGATCTTTCTGGACAAGTATTAGGCAAGCTGAGGCTTCTAACCGTCCTACTACTAACCAACTTGACAGTTCACAGGGACCTGAAGTAGAGTTGTGCCGATTCATCGTTTAAACGATAATCGTCTTCTTGACGATTAAACGTTTAGTAATTTTCGTTTAATACAAACCGAACCTCCGGCTGCCGATAATTGCGGTATCGGTTTCGGCAACTTTCTCAGAAATATCGATAACTTTGGAACCGTTCGAGATTACGACATGCGGCTCGCAGCGTTTTGCTCAGGAAATCACTGAGTATCTTCCTAGCTACGTTTTAACTGTGGGTTGCTATTTAATTTTTTTTTATTTTAATAATTATTGGACTTAAGCAGAAAACTACACCTTTGATGAAAAATTAGGGATACAATTTTGGATATCCGGTTCGGTATTGGTATCTGAGTGGTGAAGTTGATATCAGTGCAGCCTTATTTAAAATATTAGTCAATTTTATTTTTGAAAATAATTTCTTAAAGCATTCTGAACACAACCTTTCACGTAACAAACCCAAACTCAATATCACTTTGACTTTCCAGATGTCTGATTTAATCTAAAACTAGGAAGAAGAGATTCGTATTTGTGGAGTTAATCGTGTTTCACACTGTTATCGTTATTTTCCAAGCCAATTTAATATATGAAACCCAAGTTTCAGTAAAAATTGTTGCTTTCTTGGTAACTTGAAAGCTGGGAGTCCCGGTTTCCCTGTCTGTGATGAATGATATCCTCCAACTTCACTGCCTTTATTCGTCGCATAAACTGCTCCGTTTTCTATGTGCGTTTTGAAACTCCTTTAGTATTGTGACCTCCGATTGGTTCTTTTGGGGAACGATAACCTTTGAATGCATTGGCACCACTTCGGATGGAATGATAAAAATGGAGTGGACTCGAAAGTATTAAACTTTAAAAAAAATTATTTGGGGGACGGGGATTAATCGTTAATCGCTTTTTTTAACGTTACGGTAAACGTTTAGCCAAATAATCGGAATTTTACAACCCTAACCAGAAGCCATTCGGAAAGCATGGCGCCGCAAGTTCGTGGATATCTACACGTCGACAAGTCCGGACCCCCACAATACTCGTCCGGATACTATCCCCTCTCCCCTCTCCTGTCAATCTTCTGTGGGGTCAAACAAATCTGTTTGATATGAATGAATTACAGGAGTCAGTGACAAACCTAAAGAAAGAACGGGCACCAGGGCCAGACCGTCTCACCAACGAACACATTCAGCACAGTGGTTGGATTGCACTCTGTAGACTCACTAGGCTGTTCTCTGCTGCCCTCTCACATGGGCACTGTCCAAAAGCCCTTGCCAACACTCTGCTTGTCCCAGTTCTTAAAAAAACCTACCGCAGACCCAACCAACAGTGATAATTGCCGCGGAATTGCATTTATGAGCCTCCTGGCTAAACGGCTCGACACATTGATTCTTGCCGGCCTGAAGCAGCTGGTTTCAACGAATGCTGCTCAAGTTTGGTTACAACGCTTGACACTTGACGGTTATGGCAATTCATCCCTGAAAGGAAGTAGCTCGCCGGTAAAGGAAGGGTGGTTCAAAGGTTTACGCCTGCTTTGTTGACGTTAACAAAGTCTTCGGCAAGATTCCTCATCATAAACTATTTACTTCTTTTCAGCAAAGAGGCACCCCACGCAATATCATTACACTGATTCAGGACATATCCGCCCAGCAAAGCCTGGTAGTTGTTTGGGAGCAAGGCAATTCACGCCCGTTCCAGGCAACTTGCGGTGTACATCAAGGTAGCCCACTCTCGCCTTTTTTTGTTCTGTCTGTTCACTGACGACGTCGTGCAGAATATACGTGTTTCTCAGCTATGCTGTCGGGTGAACGACGTGATCACTAATATTATTGCCTTCGCAGACGATATTGCACTGTTGTCCTCAAATCGGCCTGGTCTGCATATGCTGCTGAACATATTAGAACGTCCCCTTCTGGAAAAGTCTCTCGTTGAGCCAACCAAATCTGTGGGTATGATCTTTGGTCCACCAGAGAGCAACAACGTTATGACATTGATTCTTAATGGTGTTGATCTTGTCTGGGTTGACAGTTTCAGGTACCTGGGAATAATACTTTCTAAAGACTTTACTGACGACGAACAACTTCTAAAAATTCGCTCCGAACTGTGCCGTGCGGGCAACTTGGTGCTACATCGTTTCAGTTTTGTGCCACCCAGCATCAAACTTCACCTGCTTCAAATGTGCACATTTGCCGTGTATGGTTTGGGAAGATGCGTGGTTTTTAGATCTGTTACCTTCCAGGATCTTGCAACAATATACCACGGCCTTATCAAAAGGGCCCAGTTCCTTCCTGTATCAAACCCACAACCACCAGACATGCAGGGACGCCGGAACTTTAACTCTTTAACGCCGGACACCCCGCTTGGCACAGTCATCAACAATGGTCTCGTGGAGCTTGGTAGATGGAGCGAACTATCCACAAATGCCGACATCCGAGCACTCCACCAGCTCGCCATGCACCACAATCAGGGTGTCGCAGCTCTTCAGGACCAAGGTGTAGGCTTTTTCCTTAATTGGTCACCATTCTCCCTGTTGTTCTCAGACATTTTTTGTACCTAGTTGTACGGTGCATTAAGAGTAAATAAATAAATAAGTTATTGCTTCTATTGATATGACATTCAGTTACATAGACTAACCAATTAAAACTGGAACTTTGCGTTTCAGAATAATTTGAAAGACCTAATGCTTTCATAATATCGTGTGTCATCATGCTTTTTAAATAATGAATGCAGGATTGATTTAGCAACCAACATTGAAATTGAAAAATGTATCATTAAGAGCGTTGATAATGCAAATTATTGGCACCAGTGATTGGTTCAGTACGATCGTTCAGTATAGTGTTCAGTTTTTAATATTACTGTAGTCGTGGTTCAGTGGTAAAATAGCTGATCAGTATAGCCTTGGCTTTAGGGATCAACCACAGCAAGTATGTATGCATGATCTTACACATTGCCTTTCTCTGATTACATGGTAACGTGGCCACAGAAAAGTGCATTCTTAGCACAAAGGTTAGGAATTAGGATAAACTTTTGTTATTTTAGTTTACACAGTGCCAAAAATAATTGATTCGTAACGATCACTTGTTTGCATTTGCGTCCATTAATTATTAGAAGTGCTCCTACCCACATGCTGAAATGAAATTGCAAGTTTTGATCATCATTGTGGTTAGCGGCGTAGCTACAGGGTGGCAAGGGTGGCAGAATTCCACCGGTCCCCGGCCTTTGGGGGGCCCCGAATGAAAAAAAATATTTAAATATAAAAAGGCTTTTTTGTAGTAAACAGTACACTAGCCGGATATCCCTCTGTCTTCAAAAAACATGGTGGACCATAAAAAACGCACGAGCTGAAAAATTTCTCTAAATCCAAACTTCTTTTTTTAGAAAAGTGAAAATAAGGACCACTTGACTGGAGTACGTAAAAGTGGCTCCTATGTTCACTATAAATAAAAATTAGAAAAAATTTGAAAAGTTTGAATTTAAACATTTTTCAGCTAGTGCGTTGTTTGTAGGCCATCCTGTGTATTAAGGAGGGGGGCATCAAGGGCTAATTTGCCACCGGCCACGTAGCTATGCCACTGATTGTGTTGCCTACACAGTTACTTTTAAATAGTACCACAAGGATTTGCATAGATTGAAAACAAGTTTCTTCTAACTGCAAAACAACTTGTAGTTGACTTCATCGCGTATATGGGAGAAAGCGCTACAAACTAGATTCAGCCATGGAAGAGACGATAACGCACTTTGCCTCCCTATAACATGCTTTAAAATCAGTACGTAACCCTGATCAGATAATTGTTCTCCTGAAATACTGCAATACTAAAAGCCAAAGAAATAACTATCACTAGTCCACATGAATCATTCATCCCAGTGTTTTTCTTCTCTGACATGACACCACACATAAGTTAGCCCCAATAATTCTGCTTGTAACTTGTCATATGCATACAATTGTGTTTCTACATACTTTTCCGCTAACTGTAGTTGGGTTTGTGTGGGCAGGTGGCTGCTTCGTACAGTCTATTGCTATAGAATAAATGGCAATCAACACTCACTCAGTGATGATACTAATATCGTTTATAATATTTAGGTTGAAGCCTATGCTGATCATGCTTGGCGAGTATACGACAATGTAGTTGCACTTGGAGGTCAGCAGAACATCTTGCGTCTTGGTGCTGG
>JAHWFP010097442.1:0-20419 GCA_023313725.1 Lithobius niger | reverse complement strand
AAGGGGAGGGTAGCCAGTCAGATAACCAGTCATGGAGTGATTAGCTTTCTACAACTTCATAGTTTTACAACTGAGGAAGAAAATGGGTCGAAAAGCACATCAATCTACACCATACCCATCGAAATCAAAAATAAAGTCGTTTTCTGGTATAAAATTGAATTTGTCACGGGATTTGTTTTCCGTATATAACGGGAATGTTTTTAAAATTGTAATGCTATGTAAAGATATAACCAAACTCAAACCATTTGCCATAAAAAAGAAATCATTGAAAGCGTAGCGCAGGCAATGTGGACGCTTCCCTTCCTCCGGTGCTGCCAGTGGACGCTTCCTTCCCTCTGGGATCCCTGAAAGTGAAAGTGCACTGGGGGGGGGGGCTCCCGATTCGTGCGCTCCCCAATCAGAACTGCCAAAAACTCCCTTCCGGAATACGCGAAGAATAAACCTCTAGCAGTATTCAGTCAGAATTGTAGAGCGCCACACTGTGCGCAGTTTTCCGTCTTTGTAGTACTCTGTTTTAGTTTCGTAGAAACTGCATCGAAATACAGGTTTACCTCACTAATAAAATCGTAAGCTAAAAATAAAGTTATTTCGTGGATTACTTTCTTCCTTTGGATTTTATATCCTCTAGATTTTCTTTATTTGGTTTTATTTTCCTGGATTTCCTTTGCCGTTTAGCCACGTAACGAACTGATCCACAGTCCTCGGCACAAAATACTATAGTTGCACCCAGACAGAACAAAACATGAAGCATACAAAAAACATGCTCCAACTTTGTGATTGAGCCTCTATGGGTTGGATAGCCAGAACTTTTTTTTGTTAAATAGAATAACAATTCTATCTGATGGGAAAATAAAACCTTTATCTGGTGTGAAGAAATTTCCTTCTGATGGGTAAAATTTTATGTGTGGGTGCACACATTTTCTATCGAGTGGATGTTCGCTCATGTCGACCTGATGGGTTTTTGGTCTGATGCGAGGTCAGTGAATCTTCATTTTTGTGTGGGTTTGGATTTTCTTTGTACTTTGGTTAGGAAGTTTTTTTTTGTGTGTTTTTGCATTGTTTTGTTTTATCTCGCAACCCAAAACAACAAATCCTGAATAAAACCTAAACAAATTTCAGGTAGGTAATAAGGTTTCTGGCAGGCCCACTTCAATAGGCCTACTGGCATTGTATTATTGCCAGTAAGCTTTATTGAGTTTATAGGTACTGATACGTCCCTTGATATACGGAGGGTTTGTGGTTTGTAGGGCTGGCGGAGAGAGTTGTGGTGGGGGAAGCTGCTTTTTTCACTTGAATGTGTGGAAGGGCAAGTGGGGGCATTAGATCGGAGAGCGGGGCATCTAAACTTTGTGAATCATACTATGTCTTTCCATTTCAACGAAAGTCCTGCTTAAAATTTTGCGAAAAGGGAATTCCCATTTCGCCAAATCTCATTTCGCAGAATCAAAATAATCTATAAAAACGTAATATTGTTGAAGTTAAAGAATCATTCCTGACTGAAAGGAATTTGCAATTAGCTGAGGTTTCTGATGATATGTTCAGCTGCAGCAAGCGCAGCAGTGCAAGCGAGGCACGTAATTTCATTTGAAAATGAATATTCGCTAAAACAGGAGTCGGCGAAACGGGAATTCCCATTATGCCGAAAATTAAGACACTGATTAAAAATCGGCAAAACGGCTATCCGATCTCAAATTTGATACTCCCCTCCTCTCCCCCTCCCCACTTTCGAAAATATTGACTGGTCCCTGAAACCAGGGAGAATGAACTACAGAGCAAAATGTCGTAGAAAAAATGAGAACGGAAATAAAAAGGCGAAGTTAAAAAACACAAATAAAACCATATTGTCTAAAAAGGATCGCGAAAGCTACTCACACAAAAAGAGCCACAGTAATGTGTAATTGATATATAGGACTACTTTCCCATTTTTTGATTTGTAGAGCATCCTGCCTCATACTCACTTGCCCCCTGTGCCACCTGTGGGCTGGGGGTAGAATAAGCCCACCGTACCCCTGCGTGTCGTAGGAGGCGACTAAAAGGGAACCCAAGATCACGGTTTGCTAGTGTGCCAAGGGTCTGCGTGGCGGAGGGTTTTTTGTCCGTCTTGAACACTAGCAACCTCAACACTGCGGTTTGCGAGTGCGCCTACGGTGTGTATGGCGGGCAGGTTTAACACCCGTCGCAAGCACTAGTCTGAAAGAGGTGAAGGGACATCCAGACAAACCGGGCCCGGGGTGGCTGCTTAGAGGATGTTTGGCGGTTTGAATCCCCTTTTGGGTTTGATTCCGATTTGCCCATTCTGGCCACTGGGCTTTTCATCCTCATCCCCCAGCATGTTGGCCGTGTGCTGCAACCTAGTAATCCGTGGAGGCGGAGATCCTGGCTTTCGGGCTTTGGCTCCTTATTCCGGAGGACGGGTGGCCTGGGCGAGCCGGCCTAAGGTCAATCGGCTATGACTTTTCGGGTCCTGTCGTTGTGGGGAGGCGGCTTGTGCTGTATCCATCTGCATCACGGACCCGAACTGTTTGGGTTATCGAGGGAGGTGGTGTGTACGGCTTCCTTGGTGGCCTCGCCTCTCGGCATGCTTAGGCTGCCACCTCACCGAGATAGACGGCGGTGTTAGCTTCCTGGTGCAGGGCCCTGGATATGCGGCTTCCGGCCCTACATCACCCGAGTGCCGCGCGGGGTTTTTCTTTTCTGGGGGGCGCACCGCCGCGACTTCTTTTTGCTCTCCATGGCAACTTCTTCTCCCCCCTCCCCCGCAAATATTTCTTCTCCCCAAAATTCTTCCCCTCCTCGCCGCACTAGCAAGCGCCAGAGGAGGGAACCTGAGATGGTTGGGCCTGGTGCCCAGTTACCGGACATTGGTAAGAGTCGGGACCAAGTCCCGAAGTTCTTGGTGGTGACAGGCGAGGGCCGAGATGTTACACAACTCGGTCCGTTCGCTGTCCACAAAGCACTAAAAGGGATCTGTGGTTCCGATCCGAAGAGTGTCTCTCGGCTCCGTGCTGGGGGATACCTTGTTGAGGTTGCGGATGGGACTCAGGCAAAGAGGCTTTTGAAGGCGGGTGCACTGGGGTTATGCCCGGTGCGTGTGGAGCCGCATCGTACCTTAAACAGCAGCAAGGGGGTCGTGACGTGCTTTGATTTGAGGGGTCTCAGCGATGATATCATCCTGGACGAACTCAAGTCACAAGGCGTTACGGCTGTGAAGCGTTTGACGCGGAAAGGTGAGAATGGTGCCCAGCCAACTGATACCTTTTTCCTGACCTTTGATACGCCGGTTGCACCGCAGCACATTACTGCCGGTTACCTGTGGTTGAAGGTCAGGACTTATGTCCCGAACCCAATGCGGTGTTAACGCTGTCAACGCTTCGGCCACACCAGCGGTTCCTGTAAGGCTAAGCCAACCTGTGTTAGCTGTGCTCAGGCAGCCCATGAGGGCACTGATTGTGCTGCCCCGGCGCGCTGCGTCAACTGCGGTGGTCAGCACCAGGCCTCTTCACGGGACTGCCATGTTTATGTTGAGGAACGTCGTGTTCAGGAATTGAAGGTTAAGGACGGGCTTTCCTACTCAGAGGCCCGGAAGAAAGCCAAACTATCGGCGCCGACGCTAACACGTTCTTTTGCCCAGGTGTGCAGTGCGTCATTGCCTGGCCCAGTTAGCGAGTCTGCTGATTTGGCGGATTTGCGCGCTGAGCTCAGGTCTTTGACGAGGACGGTGGGCATGCTTGTTACTTTGTTGACCCAGCAACATCCATCTTTGCAGGGTCTTTTGGGTCCTTCAGACCCGGTTGCTGCCGTGTCGTCGACTTCTGCCCAGCCTGCACATGCTTCTGCTTCTGCTCCTGTTACTGTTCCTGTTCCTGATGCTCTAACTGTTCCCAGGCAGGTGAAGGCTTCCGCTAAGCCTCCGCCTGCCCGGAGTGTGCCACAGAAGCCGTCGAAGAAGAAGGCTTCTGCTGGTAAAGCCTCAACTCCGCCTGTGAAGACGTCTCCACCGGGAGAGACGGTGAAGCGGTCGTTGAACGGCCAGCTTGCTGAGGGGTCCATTGCGTCCCCTCAACATTGTGATACCACTCTGCCCATGGAGCAGGAAGAGATTTCCTGTTCTAATTATTCGGGACCTTTTCCTCCTTCCGAGGACAACTTTGTTCTGACCCTCACTCCATCTTTTGATTCGGGTGAGGATTCAGATGTTTTCGGATCGCCCAGAGGAGGAGTTGAGGAGGATGGTGTTGTCTTAAGCCCGCCCTAATGCCTGCGCATGCCATCGTTCAGTGGAACTGTCAAAGTTATCGGACCCATGCAGAAGAGCTGCGGCTGCTTTTGTCGCACTGGCGACCTCTGTGCTGCTGCCTTCAGGAAACTTGCTTTAAGGCGTCGGATAATCCGGTTGTTAAGGGTTACTCTGTCTACCGTCTGGATGCAGACCCTGTGCCACGTGCACATGGTGGTGTTGCAGTGCTGGTTCAACACTCTCAGCCGCATGCCAGTGTGCCTCTGCACACTAGATTTCAGGCGGTAGCAGTTCGAGTTTCTTTCCAATTGGATATTACTGTCTGTTCACTTTATTTGCCACCGGATGAGGTCTTTGGGGTTGGTGACCTGGAGGACCTGGTTCGACAGCTTCCTGCCCCGTTCCTCTTGCTGGGCGACTTTAACAGCCACCATGTCCAATGGGGAGGACCTAATACTGACAACAAGGGAAGGATCCTTGAGGAGTGGATGCGGAGGGGGTCCGTTTGCATCCTGAACGATGGAGCCATGACACACTGTAACTTAGCAACGGGCAATTGGTCAGCGGTGGACTTAGCCTTTTGCTCGCTGGCCATCCCAGTTCACTTCGCTTGGGCTGTCACTGCCGATCTGCATGGAAGCGATAACCTCCCCATTGTGTTGTCCACAACACAAGGGGGTTCTGTGGCTTCCAGGCCAGCCCGGTGGGCGCTTAAGCGTGCTGAATGGTCAGCCTTTGCTGAGGCTGCTGTGTTTCAGCGTGCGGTTGAGGACTTTTCTGATGTGGGTGAACTTTCCACTCATTTCACTGATGTGGTCCTTGCTGCTGCTCATGCTACTATCCCGCGTACGTCCACACAGCCGCGGCGGGTTCCTGTTCCGTGGTGGACGCCTGCTTGCGGGCAGGCCATTCAGGCCCGCCGGCGAGCGTTGCGTGCATTCACGGTCAGCCCGACTACTGGCAACTTTGTAGCGTTTAAGCGCTGTCGTGCCCGTGCCAGGTATGTCATCCGTGAGGCTAGACGTGCTTCGTGGGCAGCTTATGTTTCGTCGATCACGCGCTCCAAGCCTTTTCAGCAGGTGTGGCGGAAGGTGCGCCAGATTTCGGGGAGGAGCGTGCCTTCCCCGGTTTCAAGCTGAAGGTGGCGAATACCGTGATCTCTTCTGTGCCAGATATCGCCAATTGTCTTGCGTCTGCATTTGCGCGGGTCTCGAGTGATGACCATTATGATCCTGGTTTCCTCGGGATTAAGCGTAGAGAAGAGGCTCGCTTTCTTGACTTTCGCTCCGATGGGCTAGAGGAGTACAATTTACCATTTACCTGGCAGGAATTTGTTTCAGCTTTGTCCAAGTCGCATGACTCCGCCCCGGGGCCTGATGATGTTCACTATCAACTGTTGAAACATCTGACCCTTGCCTCCCAGCAGTTCTTGCTGGGGATGTTCAACCGTGTGTGGGCAGAGGGCTCTATTCCAGCAGCGTGGAAGACAGCAGTGGTCATCCCGATTGTAAAACCGGGCAAAGACCCTACTTCTCCTTCCAGTTATCGCCCAATCGCTCTGACTAGCTGTGTCTGTAAACTTATGGAACGGATGGTCAGTGAGCGGTTGGTGTGGGTGTTGGAATCACGGGGATTCTTATCTGTGTCCCAGTGTGGCTTTCGACGGTTTCGGTCAACTATCGATCATCTAGTTGCCCTTGAATCAGATGTGAGGGAGGCTTTTCGCCTGCGTCATCATCTGGTTCAGGTTTTCTTTGACTTGGAGAAGGCGTATGATACGACGTGGCGTTATGGGATTCTCCGTAATTTCTATAACTATGGCTTGAGGGGACAGATGCCACTGTTGCTTTCTGCTTACCTCTCAGGCCGTTCTTTTCGCGTTCGTGTCGGGGCGACTCTTTCCCGCCCGTTTGTCTTGGAGAATGGTGTGCCTCAAGGGGGTGTTCTTAGTGTCGTCTTGTTTGCTATAGGGATCAACCCCATTGCTCAGCAAGCTGCTGTTCCCCAGTCATTGTTTGTCGATGACTTCGGCCTGCGCTTTCGGGCAGCTCGCATGCAGACCTGCGAGCGGCAGCTACAGCTGGCAATTAATAAAGTCCAGACCTGGGCGGTGAGTAATGGTTTCCGGTTTTCTCCGGACAAGACTGTGTGCATCCACTTTTGCCGCCAACGAACACTGCACCCGGATCCTTGCCTGTACTTGGGACAGGCACAAATTCCTGTTGTCCCACAGGCACGTTTCCTGGGTCTGGTGTTCGATTCCAGGTTGTCTTGGCTTCCACACTTACGCCAGCTTAAAGACAAGGCTTTGCGGGCGCTTAACATCTTGCGGGTCCTGTCGGGCACTTCATGGGGTGCCGATCGCGCTGCCATGTTGCGCCTCTACCGAGCCCTTGTCCGCAGCAAACTTGATTATGCGTGTATGGTCTATGATTCGGCTAGTGACTCCACTCTCCAGATGTTGGACACAGTGCATCACAGTGGCCTGCGTGTGGCGACTGGGGCTTTTCGAACTTCTCCAGTGGTCAGCCTCTATGCTGAGGCCTCGTACTGAGTTCTCAGTACGCCGGTTATCAGCGCCTGTATACTGATGGGTCGAAGTCCGACTTTGGCGTGGCGTGTGCTTGTGTGTGTAAGGGTGTAACGGTTGCCCATCGCCTTCCATCAGGCTATTCTGTGTTCTCTGCAGAGCTTTTGGCTCTTGGGTTGGCGGTGGAATGGATCCTTGACCTTCAGGGCACTCATTTCATTGTCTTTAGTGATTCCATGAGTGCCCTGGAGTCCTTGGCGAATTACAATCCTCGGAACCCCTTGACACAACGTGTCCAAGCTTTGCTTTCCCGCTTGCCTGGCCAGCGGAAAACCGTGCTTTTCTGCTGGATCCCGGGCCATGTTGGGATAGCAGGGAATGAACAAGCTGATTCTGCTGCGAAAGGGGCCCTTTCTGGCCCTCTCGGTAGGGATCTCAGCCTTGTTCCCTCAGATGCCTTTCCAACTCTGCGTCTGAGGTTACACGCTTTTTTGGAAACCTTGTGGGACAGACAGGACGGTAATAAGTTACGGGCCATTAAAGGCACTGTCGAGGAGTGGCACTCGGCGTGTCGCCGCAGTCGCCGTGAGGAGGTTGTGTTGACCCGTTTGCGAATTGGTCACACCCGACTTACTCACTGTTTCCTTTTGCGGGGGGTTGACCCTCCTGAATGCTCTTGGTGTCGACGGCCACTTACGGTCCGGCACTTACTTGTTGATTGTCGCCATCTTGATGGTGTTCGTCGTCGGTTCCATCTTCCGCATGACATTGCGCGTCAGTTGGGCGATAAGTCTGTCCTCCTGTCCGGTGTTTTTCAATTTTTGCAGGAGGTACAGATGTATGACAAGATTTAGATTAGGGGTTTGAATAACATCTCTGTAATGTGTGGTGCAGTGGCAACCCGGACCACTGCACTGTGACTGAGGTTGGCGCTAATGACCAAGTTGTCGACGCGCCATTAAGCCTCAATCCCCCCCCCTCATACTCACTTTTTCGTTCTAATTCTATTGCACTAGACTAACTGTGTTACAAATTTCAGATATATTTTTTGTCGATTTATAATTTGTTGATGTATAGTATTTTGGGTAAAGTACTGGAGCAATAGAGCGCAATCTAAGTCAATATTTGGAAGCACAACGACGTGTAACTGCAATACTAAGAACAATTTTACGTCGATCGCGTGTGAAACGTCATTTTGCTCAGATTTCCGAACGCACGGATCTGACGAGCATTGGCACTGCTATCGAGCCCTTCTTTGTGAACATGCCTCGTCACATGAAACACCTGTTCTGCGTTCGAATCCGATTAGAGTAGGTACGATTTTTTCAAACAATACCTGCATATTATGGTATTTTGTTGTTTTGTTTTAAATCAGTAACACTTTTTTAATGAGGGAAAGGATTTAATTCCTAGATATCGGATGGAAATCACGTTTACAGTTTTTATTTATCTTTCAATCAGCCAACCTTAAAATATTGCTCCAAAGTACAAAAATATATTTTAGATAACTTTCCTTCCACACTTCGCTAGACACGACGATTCTCTTTCATTAGAAACAAGAATAACACTATTCCGTTGGAAAATAACTTAGAAAAAGTGGAACTACGATCGTAACTGAAATACGTTGTAGACCCTAGCGCCATCTAGTAGACAGAATTGAGATAACCAAAGGGGTTGCACTCCCTCTTAAGCAATCCGACAGTGTAACCACTTATTTGTGTTGTCTTTTTAATGCACGTAGCCTTAAGCAAAAAATGAAATTGTTGAAATACATTCAATCTAGAAAAAAACTGATTTAATTTTTATTGACGAAACCTGTCTTGACACGACAGTCCCAGATTCTATGATGGTTCACAATACAGCTTACAATGTTTTCAGACGCGATAGGGGTACACATGCTGGTGGCATTGCGGTGTTCTTCAAAAAATCTATTAATTTGAACTTGGATTGCTCTTCCACTCTTACTGAAGTCATGAGCCTAGATCTTGGTTCTCCTGTCACTCGTAGTTTGCTTGGTTATATTCCCCCTGGTTCGGAGACTTGATGATGTTGGCCAAATGCAGGATTTCCGTGTTAAAAATGTGTCGACAAAACTACCTAACATCATAGTAGGGGATTTCAACACATCCTGGATCGACTGGTCGAGTTGTTCATGTACAATCTTGGCCCAGAAGTCTTTTTTGGACTGTGTTACTGTTATGGGATCCACCCAGCTCGCAGTGAAGCCAACCAGAGGAAAGTATATCCTCGATCTTGTATTGGTGGACAATGATCAGCTCGTAATTGATATGGAGGCACCGGAGGGTTTTGGTTCCAGTGACCATAACTCCGTATGTTTCTCTGTTTTGGGTTGTGGGTCCCTTTCTTGGGGGTCCAGGGTGACATTTTACAAACTAAATCTGGAATTGGGTAGTGTAAATTGTTTAACGTTGTTTTTGGGGAATCATGGATGCAAATGAGATGTATGTCAAATTTAACTCCTTTTTACCTTTGGTTACCACGCAGTGCTCATTCAGGTGCCCTGCCCGTAAAGCCGATAAGGTGTGCTACACGAAACATATATCTAAACTAATAAGCAAAAAACGCAACATTTGATGCAGTCTTAGAAAACCTGATGACCCCTACCAGTAGAATGGCTTACAAATCGTTATCGTTATCGTTACAAATCACCTTACGCTCCCTCTTTTCCAAATTTTTATTGAATCTAGAGATTAAGAGGGAGCGTAAGGTGATTTGTGAGGGAAATCCGGTCTCCTTTTCCATCATTGTAAACGTAAAACAAGTACTGTTCGGGACATTCCACCCCTTTCTTCGAATGGTGTATTACAAACTGATGACAAGATCAAGACAGGGGTGCTAACCGATGCCTTTTGTAAAAACTTCATTATTGATGATGGTTGCTTACCATCCTTCCCTAGTCAAACCAACACAGTTTTTAACAACGTCGAGTTTGATCAATCCACCATTATCGAGGTCCTTTCATCTTTTAAGACCAGCAGGTCAAATGAATCGGATGGCTTTTCGGATTCTTTTTATAAGGAATTCGCGGTAGACCATTATTGGGCATCTTAAATTGTTTCTTGGCTACAGGCAGCTTGCCTTCTTGCTGGAAAACAGCTACAGTTGTACCATTTAATAAAAAAAAGGAAATGTGGCAGATCCTGGGAACTATCGACCAATCTCTTTGACATGCGTGCCCTGTAAAATCCTTAAGCGTATTATTCGTGATCGGCTTGTATCTTATCTTGCCAAAAACGGCCTGTCTGACACAATCCAATTTGGGTTCGTAAGGGGTTGTTCAACCACTTTACAGCTATTACGATGCCTGGATGATTGGTCTGAAAATTCTGAACTGGAGGTGCCAACTGATGTCATATTATTAGACTACGCAAAGCCTTTCATTCTGTATTACACCAGAAACTCTGTTATAAGCCGTCCTAGTTTGGCATTGAGGGTTCTGTTTCGCGTTGGATCTCAGATTTTCTCTCAGATAGGTCACAAGTTGTCAAGGTCAATAGGACGATTTCTAGGCCATCCATTGTAACGAGCGGTGTTCCCCAGGGAACTGTTATTGACCCAGTCCTTTTTTCCATTTACATCTCTGATCTCGGGGTTGACGGGGTCGAAATGTTGAAACTTGCCAACAATGTCACGCCAACAGTGACACCATTTGATTGACACCAGCAATCATTTATTACTATGTGAGGCAGCTAACTTAGTGTCACGCTGGTCGGCCGACTGGCAGCTACTGTTGCCTGTTAGTAAATGTAGTGTCTTTCACATTGGTTCCTCAAATTAAAAACTTGACTATGTCATCTCAGGAACTTACCATGACCACCCTACATGTATTACGGACAAAGGCATCTGGTTTGGTTACAATTTAAAATGGTCCAAACATTGTTGCAATGTAGTTAAAGTGGCGAGACAGCGTGCTGCAATAGTTAGGCGATGTTTCGTTTCAGACGACAGAAAGACCTTGTTCTGAGCATTTTGCGTTTTTGTGCGACTGCTCTTGTAGTATGCATCACCGATGCGGTCCCCAAATCAACTGGGTGACATTGACCATGTTCAATCTGTGCAGCGCTCATTTACCAAGTACTTACCGGGTCTGGCACTCTTGAGATGCACTGAGTGGCTCCGAATCTTAGGGGTGATTCTCTTGAGTTGCATAGACCAAAGTGCGATTTGTCACTAACATACTGTTTGTTGATTGATCTCTGCGACGTAAATTATGGAAGTTTTTTCTTGGTCTGCGAGGGGAGTAAAACCTCAGGACATCCACTCAAGCTGGTTGTTCCAGGGTTTACATCTGCCTTAAGTTCTTTTTTCATCGCGAGTTATAAAAGTGTGGAATGCTCTTCCATCTGAAGTTGTTATGGCAGTGAGCGTGAAGGCGTTCAAGCGTGGACTGGCTGACCAACAGCAACTGCTTGTTAAGCACGTCAGACATTTTAAAATTTTTTATTGTTGGTGATCACTTTTTTCCCTTGGGGTTGGTGTAAGTCGTCCCTGTTGGCCTTCCATGTCCTGTTGCTGGTGCATGGCAACAAATCTGATTATTATTATTATCGTAACCTAACCTAACCAAACCTAATCAACCCTAAAACTAGTCTAGGTTTTCCTTGAAAGTATGCTTTTTGTGTTTGCCGGGATCCATACTAGCATAGTGGTAGTCTCAGCAGTGCGTCCAAGATAGAATTGAAACAGTTTCAGAACAAATGCGTTTCCCTCGTACGAGTATTTAAAAAAGAGAATGTTTAATGTACTTTGAAATATTAATTTAGTTGCAAATTTTAATTGGATTGCCATTTGGTACTTTTCTTATCGTAGTTCCTGCATCTTTGCATTTTTACAAGAGGGCTGAAATATCGGTAGATAATGTTAACTTGTTCCCATATTTTTAAACTATGAAATGTTGAATTATTCCGATACTTGTACTCCTACTAATTCAGTCACTTTAAAAAAATGCTTTAACAAAACACAAGAATGTTTTAACCTCGAACTAAACGCGACGGAAAGCCAATGGGTTCGAAATTGGTTAACTAAATACGGATGCAAACCTCTTTCGATTCCCCGCTCAGGCAGTCTGACATATAAGTCCAAAAGGCAACGTAAATAGGTTTGCATCCGTAGTTAGTTAACCTCAAACGTCATGAAAGACTAGTCATATTGGATCCAATTTTAAACAATGTAAAGCGAAAAAGTAGGGTTACAATGACATTATAAACTAGGTTAAAATTTACACTTCAGACTTACACAGCGTATAAATGGCATCATCAATGAAAAATGAAGAGGAATTTGAGTAAATCTCTTTGTGTTTGTCTGTTTTATTTCAACACTTTGACTGCTGTAAAAAACCTGCTGTTTTTTATGCTGAAAGATATTTCGTGTCTGGACACCAAACTGAACCATTTGTGAAGCTCATTGTTAGTTTTTTCATTCCATATTTTTTTGTGTTTCCTAGATAACCACATACTTTCGTGCTTTTCAGATTATGTTTCATGAAGCAGATGATACGGCTGTTGCATATTATTTTCGTCATCAGCACAAAACCTTAACAGTCCTTAAATCCTACTATTTACGCCTGACTGAAGTAAGTTTGTGACAACACTGGTTTATGTTTCTGGAATAATAAAGTAAACAATTTGTTCGCATGTTGGCTGCAAGGATGCTGATATGCCAGGCGAGTAAAACGTCGTATGTAATGCCGAAATTAGCTGGTCCTATGATTCTGAAACCATGATGCTGAATATTAAAGAGCAAATAAATTAACCTAACAATTTTTCTTAAATTACACGTTTACATCTTTAATTCTGTTGGAACAGCTTCTTCGTTAAAAATATACGATTTGTAGATGAAAGTAAGGGATCACGTGAAAATGCTGCGGAAATAAAGCAATGCACCAATATACCGTGGGAATAGCGCCGTAAGAAAAAATTCTGGTAAATGAAAAACACTGCACGTGGAAAACGCCATGACCATTAACACCGTACATAATAAAGCCAAATTGCAAATACGCGAAACGCAGTAATGCCATAAAAATGAAAAAAATTGAGCCATTGAGATTTTTCTGTTCTCCTCCCCCCTCCGATCGTGGATTGCAGGCTCAAACAGGATTCTTCTCATGTGGTTACCCAAACCAATGTCTAATTTATTACTAAATAATTCAACATTAAATAATCATTAAATTAAACAATATGAAATACTGAAGATATACAAAAAGTTTAACTGTTTAAACGTATGTCATTTTTCTCCCCC
Organism: Lithobius niger; assembly: GCA_023313725.1. Taxonomy (NCBI): domain Eukaryota; kingdom Metazoa; phylum Arthropoda; class Chilopoda; order Lithobiomorpha; family Lithobiidae; genus Lithobius; species Lithobius niger. The sequence goes on along the minus strand of JAHWFP010097442.1, from coordinate 7,394 downwards.
TCCACTATGATTGTGGACTCCCCACAACAAGTATATTTATTTGATACAAAGTCACGTGGACATCTGTTGCATATTCATGTGGTCACGTATCATCACTCCCACCCCTCCCCTGTTTATTCAGTTGTGGTTTTGGTAACCGAGCTGCCGAATCGTTACAAAAGTTCTAATTTATTTGGTTTTTTAATGTAATTACTGCATTCAAGCAGTACTCTAATTCAATTTTTGAATAAAGAGATACCTTTAACAATTTGCATGACACATCTCGCAACTGTTAATTGCAAGTGCATTTGTAATTTAAGTCCACCACTGAAGAATTTTAACGGCTTTGTTACGATAATACTGCATCGTGGCATCATTTGCAGTGGGGGTGTTATTTTATATTGCGTTAATGCTCGCGTTGTGTTCTCTTGCGGTGTTTATACGTATGCTGTTACTCCTTTGGTATGCCATGCATTGTTATTCACGTTGTGTTTTAAAATGGAACCTATGGTAGTGGCAAATGAAAAAAAATAATTAAGTTATGCTTCTCGTCGTCGTAATTTCATCACTGTAGCTTGATTTTATTTTTTTACTCTTGCATATGAGAATTACTTCTTTAGAAATTGTTCACGTAAAAGTTTGATGGAACATATGCTGTTCGGCAAATTCTACAAACTCAATAACTAAAAAAATCACACTAAAATTCCGTCAGCTGAATTCAAATTAAATTGGAGGCTGGTTATTTTGTAGAAATTACCGGCTATTAAATATCAGTGTTTATCTAATGACTAACAATACTGTTGCTGTTTTTACTTTGCTCGCAGGATTAAAATAAAACCATTATGCAATGTAACAATAATATTTCAATACATCAAAAGCCTTCTTTCAGTCATAATAAACCTGTGCGGTTTTTTTTTTCGGTTAGTTGGTACTCAGATGAGTGATAAGTGAGCGATTTTCGTACAAAATAAACATTTTCATCGTAAAACCTAGTCTTTTTACCATACAATCTGCAGCAAGTACAGGCAAAGCAATAAACGATCTCTAATAGCTGGAACCAGTTTGTGTCCTAATAATCAGAGTACGGACTTTGTGAGGCACTAGCCACCAACAAGACTGTATAGAGCATGGACCAACGCCAAGATAGTGAGTGAAGCTTACGATACTGCTAGTTAGTATTTAAGTTAGAAACAAACCAACAATGAAATAAAACGGTAAATATGAAAGTACTGTTTACGCAGGCCATCTGTATGCAGCAATAATTCACCGCTTGATATCCACAAAAACGGAGATTTTAACCATTGTTTCTATTCAGTATGATACTCAGCAGAGATCTAATCAAAAGGAAAGTCTAGTTAATAGGCCATTACTTTGTAAGACAGTGTTTGTATTAGGGAAAAGGGCTATTATGCGTGATTTCCTCTCACAAAAGCTTTCTCTTGCTGTATTAAGCACGAAATTTGTTTTTCAACTCAAGACTCTCGTGGAAAATAGTAGACTATAGTACTATGTACAAGTTTTGTTGGGAATCGTGTACCTGTACTTAATCTGCACCAAAACTAAGAAGGAACATCATCTGCATATATTATCCATAATCATATAATAAATGAAGGACACTAAAATGCTGCATTTTGACATGTTACAGCAACATTTTAAAGCACAATCAAAGTTCAGGCAAAGGCATTTGTCCACCAAACGTTAGAAAAAATAATACAAGTAAAAAAGCCCGAAGTAAAGTGAGCCAAGCCATTTCCCAGGAGAGAGTCTGATGCAGAAAAAAAACTAGAAAGACTAAAAATGATAGTTGTTTAAGTCGTTCAAGTCGTTAACAGATACATGGTAAACAACAGTGATTAGTTGTATGAGTGACGGATAATTTATGTGATGAGCTGTTTATTAATGAATGAATGATTGATTGTGATTTGGGACAGTTGGGGTCATCTGTATTATTTCAAGGTAGTATTTCATGTGTAAAATTTCAAGACAGGTGCAAACCTCGTACGTAAAAATTTGAAATAAGATTTTAATTTCACCTAATTCCTGTGCATGGCCTGTTTGAATGAAAGTGTCGTACTTGAGAAATATTCGTATCTTAAACTTAAAGTTTAATTGAACTGAGACGTTCGAGCTTTTTGCTGCAGATGAACCTGATCATGACAATTTTAAGCAGCTTAGTTGGTAGTCAAAAGTCTTTTCTTGGAAGGTGTGTTTGAAATCGTTGATTCAGTGAATACTAGTTTTGCTTATTAAGTGTAACCTCTTGGCTTTAAAGTAGCTCGCGAAGTAGTTCGGTCAGTATCTTTATGTAAAATGTGCTAGCATATAGTTTGGGGTGAGGGTTTGTTCCAGGTCATTCAGTTTGATAGTTAGCCTTTGACTATAATTAAATCTGAACAGTCTGATCTAAGGGTATCAAATAACACAGCTGTTTCTAGTTGGAGAGTTTTTATTATTAGTCTGGGGAGAAAAAACGTTTTATCAAGACCGTAAATCAAATATAAGTTGATAATAGGGAAAGATTCAATAAATGTCAATATTACCCAGTTGTTGGAGTATCTGACGATTTAAATGTTTGGTTTGTAAATTATTGTAACTAGTTGCTTGTTCTGGTACGAAGTCATGTTATCACACTGACCAGTTTGTTGTTGCATTGTTGTTCATTTCTCTTGGGGCCCACGGGTTGATTACCCATAGTGTTCCATGAGTAATACTTGTGTTAATATTTCATTTGTTACTTATTGTTACTACTAATTTACATTTGCAGTCCCTTGCTGGCTTTCACTAGTACTTTGCATAGAGTAGCATACGGTTACGGAGATAGACGGCGATACATGTTTTGTTGCTGAAGGCAGCCTCTGTCTCAGCTGGCCTTGAGTACCGGGTCGGTGATTTTGACGTTTTCGGCATATGTCGCCACCAACCATGCAAATTCATACCTTTGGTACGAAATTGCCTTTTTTACAAATTTGTAATTGATTTAAAGATGATTTGAGAATGATTTAGAGAGGATTCGTCTTTGAAGCTGCCTCGCACATTGGTGTAGCCTCGTAGTCTTGCCTCGTACGTCAATCCTGGCTATATGTCGGTGTTTTTTGGTGTTGGCCCAATATGTTATAACGTGTCACGTGTCGTTTATTCGCTAAGTTTTATTCGCTTGCCCCGTCTACCGAACGTCGCCTGTGGTCTTGTGGACCTATGGTTTGGAGCAAACGAAACATACGTACGTAGATTCCATACACTAGGAATCGCTCGTATGCTGAAACTTAATGCATTCTTAGAAATAACCCATCTGTCCACAATCACATTCAGCCAATCAGAAAACAACTCGCCAAATATGTAAATTTGTTTATAACTAAAAAAAATATAAACATGATCCAACCCCAGATATGCTCCAGACCAATCATACAAATAGCCATCCTTCTAACAATTAATCACTTCTCGTCAGCCACCCATTGGTGGTAATCGACTTGAAGTAGCAATTATTTATAGGCTTCCTGGTTTCTTTTTCAGAAAACACACTCGCTCGTGAGTCGTGGTGCAATGGCATGTGCGTCACTTCACTGTGGGCTCTTTTACATTTTTACAGCTTTTGAACTTTGCTTTAACGTTTTTGCACGTCAATTTGCCACTTTTGCATTTGTATTTAATACCGTTGTACTTCAATTTAACGTTAGTACATTCAAATTAACACTTCACTTTAGATTTACCACACTTGCAATTGAATTTAACACTTATATACTTGAAATAATTTGTTTTAGTCATTAAAACATTAAACAGTTTGAAGGGTTTGTTTCAATGCTCTAATTTCAAGTACATAAGTGATAAATCCCAAGTGCACATTTGTTAAATTCGAAACCAAGCGTGTTAATTTGAAATCCACAAACGTTAAATTGTAGTACAAAAGTGTTAAATCCTAGTACAAAAATATTACATCGAAGTACAAGTGTCAAATTGACGTGCAAAAGTGTTAAACTAAAGTTAAAAACCTGTAACGTTTATAAACGAAAGCTTTTGCCATAACTTTAACTGTGCCAGAACGTGGCAATTTAGTGTACTTCATTTTATAGCACATTATAAGTTTTTTTAATTAATTTTAATGACTTCTTGTGCTCTATCACTGAACTGAACTGATTTCATCTCACCAACAATATTTTTTTTTAAATTAATAACCAAGGTCAACAACGAAAATAACTGACATAAGAAGTGATTAGCAAGCCAAAATTATTAACTTATGGGTCGCCTCTGGTCGAAAGTTTCTTGTTACGGAATAAATAGTGGAAATGAGAGTTTGAATTGTATTCCTACATTACCTAATATTGGTGTAAGCATATAATTTTACTTTACATACTGCGATTTCTGAAAGCGAGAGGTTGTACACTAATGGCTAAAAAAGAATTAATACTGAACAAATAGCAGCTTTTTATAATTAATTTTTGTTGTTGCAGCTGAACAACCGTAATACTTCAAATAATCCTTGTGCAAGTGCTGAAACCGTAAAAGACTGCCTGACCTATTGTGTAGAAAGGTCCATAGTTTCAGTAGTTGTAGAACACCCTTGCAGGTATGTTTCATATTATTAAGAAGAAGAAGCTTCACGGGCTCACTTATTTTGAAGAGAAATAATTATGTGTGGAATAGTCGTTGCACATTTTGGAAAGAAAGAAGCAAACGGGCAATATTAAAAACTGGCCTTGTTAGAATATAAGATACGCTAATCTGAGAAAAAAAGAATATAAGATACGCTAATCTGAGAAAAAAAAGTACATTTGCCTTGATTCGTATTCCAATCCACGACATTCTGCATACCAGGTTGGGCATTCCATCAACAACTCCAGTGTGCCCGGTCGGACCCTGGCTACAACCTTGAACTGGAAAAGTTGGGTAGCTTTTCCTGGAGATCTAATTACTGGGAATGGTTTCTTTATGTTTTCGAAGGATACTGGGAGGCTTTTGGTGCGTGAGAAAATATCATAGGAAAATGTTGCATGCCTGAACACATTGCAGCATTTTATGGTGTTTGATAAAGAAATAACATCTACTGGTTAAGTGGTCATACAGAAAAACATTGTGGGCCAGTGATGATTGCAGAAAGAACTCACTAATATTCCTTTACTTACTGGTTGAAGGAGGATAGGACGTTAGTACCTCCAAGAGATGCAACAATAACCTCCTAGACCAAGGCAAGGAGTGTTTGGTTGCATACGTGAGGTTATTCACCTTATGTGTGGTGCAGTGGCAACCCGGACCACTGCACTGTGACTGAGGTTGGCGCTAATGACCAAGTTGTCGACGCGCCATTAAGCCTCAATCCCCCCTTATCTTCTGAGCCATTTTTGCAAACAGCGATAAGTTTCTTGTATTTTTATTTTATTGTTGTTTGACAATGTCAAGACAACAGGATAACAGGTAGAAAACATCCTAGGATATATAAGTACTCGCACTTTTAATCTCCATCTAAAACAATGTTATTACAACACAATACGGCATTTGTACTGCCAATTTGAACAATCAGCTATGGTACAAAGAACAATGTCTTGAAATATAGTTTGATCCGGAAAAATTGATGAAGTTCTTGTTGTGTATCATACTGGTATTATGTTATTTCCTCTCAAGAATTTATTGATACAACACAATCTTGTAATGTAATGATCAACAGTATGACTGTTTTAGGTTCAAGCACCCAAAGCCATGCACTCTACTACAAAAAAACAAGTAACAGAAACATCCTCAAGCAACAACAGAATATCTGCATAGCACACATAATACTATAAAGTATATAAAGCTTTTACATACTACAAGGACTATAAAGTATTACATAAACAATTGAATACCAATAACAGAAAACTAAAACATTGACTCGACAATGACTGAAACTTAGACTGTCCAGCTGGACGCACGGTAAAAGGTAGTGATGGACACAAAACGGAGAAGTGAACACGTGGAGTGGGGAGGAACTACCAAGAGCCAGTCAAAGAAAATTCTTTAATCAAATTTAGCAAGCATGGCCTGAGTAGTGGTAAAATACGATATGAGAACAAATACAAACATCCCCCCCATGACATCACTTCTGGTGGGCGTGGCCAAGACGTCACTTCCGGTGGACGTTGTTTCTGGTGGGCGTTAATCTGGAGGAGGGTGGAAAAGTGCTTTTTACTACCTTTTTTCTTTTTCGTCAATCTGGTGGAGAGAGGGGAAAGTGGTTTCTTCCTACCTCCTATGACATCACTTCCGGTGGGCAGAGCATCATTTTGCAAGATGGTGGCACCCATTTAAACCGGAAGTGTGGCCATTTTCCAAGACGGCGTACCAGTCACTGGGTCATCCATGGAAAAGGGCCTTGCTAACTGCTTAGAAGCAAGCAGTTTTGATCCCAGTCCCAATGGCATGCCGGGAAATAAATGGATTAGATGGTAATCAGCAGATTGCACTCTTATCTTGTACTGTAAAACTCATGATGAGGATAGTGGCTAACTGAATTTCTTGGTATTTGGAGTGACGTAACTTATACATAATTCCCAGTTTGCTTTCCATCATGGGTGAAGTATGCAAGGTGCTATTTTGTTGCTGGAATAGGGGGTTAGGGACCAATGTTCCTTGACATAAGGGTGACCTACAATTAAGTGAACTAGGATTCGATGAGAGGGCTTTTTCTGCTTCTGTGTTGGCGGTCAAATCATTGCTGTTCTGAGAGTGCTTTTTACGGACAGTGAATTTTTTACTAGATCAGAGTCTTATACTTCTGGATCGCGGAGTATGAGCATTAGTTTTCTACAGAGAAGCGTGGAATTCTCTTTTGTTTGTTGTGGTGCTTGATGGTCTTCTCTTGCAGGTTGCACCGCAATACAGTTTTGCTGACGATTTAGCAGTGTGGTTGGTAGGGCCAACTGTAGAGGCCATTGTTAGGCCTGGCAGGCGGTTGATCTTGTTGAAGGGTGTTTTCATGAAGTGGGGTTGGACTTAAATCCAGGGAAGGAATCGGTGGTGGTTTTCAGCAAATGCAGACATCAGTCATTCTAGTGCAGGAGCTTCGGGTTGCTATGCTGAATAGTCAATGTATATGAACTAACTCTACGTGGACTGTCTCAGACTAGTGTTTTGAACTTTTTCATTTCTCACAAAACTCGGTCAATGTCACTTTGGTGGTAATCTTGATAAATGGCCGCCAAAATACACCAATTCAGTCTTTTAGTGAGATCACTGCAAGTAATATTTCTATTTTAATGTTCTTATATTCAAATTGTAAGTAATTTTACGTAGAAAAAATATGTGATACTATTTTCATGTAAATTGATACGTGTAAAATGATACGTTTAGTCAAACAGGTTGCACTATTCCTAACATGTGTTAGACCTAAAACTTATGGTTTGCTTTGTAACCAGTGTGCACCTATCATGGCATTCTAATCTAAAACTCTA